>JASTWK010001237.1:0-43394 GCA_030770225.1 Temnothorax unifasciatus
TTATTTTTTAGACTCCCTTGTACTTTTTTAATTTTTTTCATTTTTATTCATTCTCCCTCATTCTATCTCATATGTTTTATTTTGTTTGATTCACTCTGTTACGTTCTTTCACCACCTATCTTCATGTAGTCTCCTTTCACTATCTTCATATAGTTTCCTCATTCCTCATCCATTCTGCATCATTTTTCTAATTTTATTGCATTTTACTGCATTATCTTCTCTCATTCTTTTTATTCTTACTTGTTCTCACTCATTCATTTTCGCTCATTGTCTTCTCTTTAGTTTCTCTCATTCTTTTTTATCTTCCTCTAATTTCTATGATTTTCTATGATTTTTCTATGATTTCATATCCTGTTATTCAATTTTATCCTCATCTATTCCCTTAAAATTCATATCATGCTCGTCCAATTCTGTCTCTTCGCATTTTATAGTGATTTTTTCTTATTCTCACTAATTCTTTTTCTCTCTTCGCTCGTCCTCTTCCTTCTCTCTCCCCTTCTCTCTCCCTCTCTCTTTTGCCCTCTCTATACCCCTTCCCTCTTTCTCTCTCTCTCTCTCCCCCCTCTCCCTCCCTCTCTTTTCTCTCCTTTTCCTTTCTTTTCCTCTGCCTCCCTCTGTCACTCTCTCCCCTCCCTCTCCCTCTCTTACATAATTCTTTATTGAACAGATTCTTAATTCTACCGCTTACGTCGCCACCGTCAAGCGCAGAGTTTCTTGGTTCAGAGATCAGAATTACATTCTCTTTTTCGTAGACTTTGAAAACTTTGGTGCAAACTTGAGCATCCATTAACTTTCCATATCTTAACATAGCACATCGTGACTATATAAATTTGGACAATCTCCTTCCTGTTACATGTGAAAGCAAATCTGATTGTGTGACTATAAACTCATCATTCGATATAATGCCTGTTGAGCACCGTCAATCATGTTTTCTGCTTCAGCTAAAATAATAATTTTATATTTTCCTTTTAAAAAATTCAAATTGCAAGTTGAATAAGTCATAAAAATATGAATTTTAAGAAAAAAATATTACCTATCCTTTACAAGATTCTTTTTCTTTGTATAAACTGGCCCAACCCTGAGGTTCCAGTACGAGAACTCCCCGGGGCATAATTGCGCGTGCATGCACTTGAAAGCTTGTTTTAATCTGGCATCGCCAAAATTCAAGTAAAATCCACTTGATGATGAATAAACATAAAATTGTGTCGAATTAGTTATGACTAAAACTTTGTTACGTTCAATGGCCTTTACTCCTGACGTCTTATAATCTTAAAGATGTTCTGGATGCACCATCCGAATCAAAAGTACGCAAGAAATATTAAAAACACCGATATTAATTCTTCAAGATCCAAAGACAAAAAATGTATATAAATAGTTACGACACCATTTAATAGAATGTAAAGACGTAAATTTAGTGATTGTAAATAACTGTTACTATTTTTTTTCGAAAAAGATTGTAAATTATTTCAAATTTTGTTGCTATATTTTTATTTGTTAATGATCTACTTATGTGTAAAATATCATTATATTGTAGCATTTTTAATGTTTACACTTCTTTTTGTAAAACCCCTTTATAAACGGATATTCCAAAAATTTATAACTTTTTATCTAAATTGTAAATCGATTTAAAATTTAGCCCCGAATTTTAAAAGAGAATACAAAATATGATATTATATAAATTTTCATCAATTTCGTAACATTTTAAACTAACTATCCAGTACATCCTTATCCACTGTTCCTGTTGCCATTGTAGTGCAGTAAGACATAAACAGTAAGCTATTAACAAAACCACAGTCGATTATTATTAAATTGTAAAAATCCCATTAGTCAATATAGTTTACTGCTTACGTCTTACTGTGAAAAAACATAACAGTAAGATTTCGACCAATCGTGTTGCTCGATTCTTAAGAAACAACTGTTTTAAATTGATAACTGATTTTTAATAAATGTTGATAATCAATTTAGAACAATTAATCATATCTATTTTATAGCTTAGTATAGTAAAGCTAGTTTATTTGTTCAGACATCCACATTTCGACTAAGTAGTATTATAGTAATAAAGGTATGCGCTTTAGCTAAATATCATAAAACATTTATCATTCCTTCTCTCTGGCACATCATACATTGATATTACTAAGTATATGTTTACTTTCTTTTAAATCATGCGAAACAATGCAGAAAAAAACCTCGATATCGAATCCCAAAGTTTGATATAGTATGCTTAGACTGTAGTAAAAATAAAAAAAAATTATATATATATAATAATTAAAAGAAAAGGAAAAAGAGAAAAAAAAGAAAAGACACTAAATTACGTGAAAAGTGTATTCGGAAATAAAAACCGACTCCTTGTGCACATCTGATCGTGTTAGATTCAAAGTCATTTTTGCCATCATCATGATGCTATTAATCAACACAGCTTTGAAACGTAAAATCTAATGTTGTTAAATAACTCTACTAATAATCGTAAATCAAAAACTAAATTTTCTCAAGCAAATAGAAAGGAACATCATTGGGAACACCTTCGAACCAGAATTTCTTGAAGCTGCCGCCTACCATTGTTACGATTAAATAATAACAGAAATCCATTTTCCTTGTGCCGCATCAAGTTACATCTTAGTTATGTCGCATTCGTTTTTCGGTTTTCATAATCATCTCCGACAGCGCGTATCAAAATAATCAACGAAATTATCGGATCAAGTAATAAAGTAATAAAGTATCAAAGCAACAATACATATTTACCTCAATACGGAATATTCGTGAAAAGTATGTTGAATAATTTGCCCATCGGATTAAGACTCTGTTAAGCTAAATTAAATAAACTCGATATCGGAAAGATACCAGAACATCACATTGCGAATACCAAATTGTATATATTGTGTAAGTACTGAGCGACATATCTAGATGAAAAATCTATCCAGAGCAATAATTGACGTTAAACGTTAGCGAGTGACCAAGATATATCATATGGTACATCCACATAAATTAGAAGCTTGGTATAAAAATGAGGCACAGTTTCACAATCAGGGAACCCTTCTTACCAAATGCTACTCCTCTATCTCCTAATGACTAATGAATGTATCCGTATATCAAACATGACAGTGTAATTACCATCATTAAACTAAACCATGCATGGATATTAATATTATATGTCCTTAAATGTGTTTAAAGAGAATGACGATTTCTTAAACAACTGTCGTATTCTTATGTCGGTAACAAACAGTCTTAACAACGAGCATAGACTAATCATGTCGCGTTCCATAATCGTGTAGTCCTTGTATCGGTATGCGTCACATTACGAGCTGGGAATTAATAACTCTCATCAGGTGTAACGTAGAACGTTAATAGCGATTAGCGATTGGCGACAACGCAACGTAGTTGCTTAGTACCGTCGCTGGTACCATTATAAAAGAGCTTCTTTAGGCTTATTGCTCTGCTGTATACGAGGAGAACAAGACCGATGTTCTTTTTGACCTTTAGATCCTTGCGAACTGTTGTTAGACATGGATACGTCGTTCACGGGTGTACCTTCCTTGCTATTCATGGTCGATTAGTCACATGGGCCGGCATTACTGCCTAAACAGATGTATATAGATTAACTCTAAATGTATTCATATACATATACAAATATGCGCGTCAGCCTACCGATCAAGCACGTCTTTCACACACGTACACACGCACACGTGTACACGCGCGCGCACGCACGCACGCACGCACGCACGCACGCACACGCGCGATCAATTAGTATTATTATTATTACCTTTATCAATGGCTTGAAACGTCTTGGCTGTTTAAAACAGTGTCTTCGTCATCAGTAGTACGACAATATTCGTCTCTACGATCTCTACGCTGGGTTGGAGAACGACCTTGTTTGCCACTCATATATCCTGAATTATCGGCACCTCTCTGATAACCACCTCTTGACAGTAAATCCCGAACGCAATCTTCACTGCTGTCCAAAGTATCTCTACGTAATCTTAAAGAACATATTCAAACAAATTAGTCGTTATAATGCAGACAAAAAAACTTTTCCAAGAAGGCAGACGTATAACTTTACAACTTAATGTGCCACGTTGATTTTTACGCGCAGACTGTGAAAAAGTTGTTGAATTTGTAAAAGTGCAGCAACCAAGTCATAAGAACGCTTCAACATTGCAGTCCTTTGATTTATCTTAGACTAATTTTGAGTTCGGTTAGACAAGCTGCAAATTAAAAAATCAATAAATAACATATAAACAGATTACTATATATAAATAATTATAACCACACGCACAATCAAAATATAAATGTAAATATATTAATAAATAAATTACCTTGACAATTTTCCTTCCTTAATCCAGTCCTGATCGTGATAATATTTCTTAGACGGCCGTAGTCGATATGGATTTTGACATATGTAACAAATGTATTTCTCTCAGGAACATCCTTTTCCTTTTCAATAAAATTACAATGTCCATGTTGCCAGCAGAGACAGAGACCATTAAACCGTCCTCTACCATAAAACCACATGTACAATTTATTATTTCTTCTCTCTCCGAAGTTGTTCTACTTTTACCAGTTCCGCCGTTGATCATCAATCATCACTCCTTCGCTCTCGTAATAAGTCAATCACATTTATATAAAACAACAATAAAATAACATATAACAGATTACTATATATAAATAATTATAACTACAACGCACAATCTAATATAATGTAAATATATTAATAAATAAATTACCTTGACAATTTTCCTTCCTTAATCAGTCCTGTCCTGATCGTGATAATATTTCTTAGACGGCCGTCGTCGATATGGATTTTTGACATATGTAACAAATGTATTTCTCTCTCAGGAACATCCTTTCCTTTTCAATAAAATTACAATGTCCATGTTGCCAGCAGAGACAGAGATCAGTAAACCGTCCTCTTCCATAAAATCACATGTGCAATTCTACTTTTACCAGTTCGCCGTTGATCATCATCCATCACTCCTTCGCTCTCTGTAATAAGTCATCACATTTATATAAAACAACAATAAATAACATATAAACAAATTACTATATAAATAATTATAACTACACGCACAATCTAAATATAAATGTAAATATATTAATAAATAAATTACCTTGACAATTTTCCCTTCCTTAATCCAGTCCTGTCCTGATCGTGATAATATTTCTTAGACGGCCGTAGTCGATATGGATTTTGACATATGTAACAAATGTATTTCTCTCTCAGGAACATCCTTTTCCTTTTCAATAAAATTACAATGTCCATGTTGCCAGCAGAGACAGAGATCAGTAAACCGTCCTCTTCCATAAAATCATCATGTGCAATTCTACTTTTACCAGTTCGCCGTTGATCATCATCCATCACTCCTTCGCTCTCTGTAATAAGTCATCACATTTGTATAATAAAAACAATAAATAACATATAAACAGATTACTATATATAAATAATTATAACCATACGCACAATCAAAATATATAAATGTAAATATATTAATAAATAAATTACCTTGACAATTCTTGATCGTGATAATATTTCTTAGACGGGCCGTAGTCGATATGGATTTTGACATATATGTACAAATGTATATTTCTCAAAAACATCTTTTCCTTTTTTTAAAATAAAATTACAATGTCCATGTTGCCAGCATAATATATTAACCTCCTAACGCGACACGACGCGAGCTGTCACATCACGACACACACGCACGAAGCTCGCCGCAGCGATCTCGCGATCACCCGGCTTCGACCGGCCAATCACGCACGCGGAAAAGCGGCAACACTACGCGCGAGATATTCGACTCCAAAACAAGCACTTCTCGCGTCTCCATGAACTTTTTTATTATAGGATAAAAAAACACGAAAGAAAAAGGTGTGGCGTAGGTGTGAAATAAACAAAAAAAAAAAGAGTTATTTATGGTTGGCCTATTTACGTTAAGACGCCGTACATATAACAGATAATTATTCTTGCCTTAATTATACCTCACAGCGTTAAAATTAAATAATTATGTAATATCGGATACGCAGACCGGAATGAGAAAGTTCTGTTTCAATCTGACGGTACGGAGGACAATGTTAATGTTAGAGATAAGAGTCATACACTGATTTTATAACATTGTCCCATTTTATGCGTTTCGCATTCCGTAATAGCCGATTTCTCGCCGTCTCCCTCCCGCCCCTCCATATTATAGAGGAAAGGGAAAAAAAATGATAGCGCGCTCGGGGCTACGTGCTTCCGCTCGTTGCTCTTATAGCGCGGCTTTTTATCGCGCGCGCGCGCGTTTTACACGCACGCGTGTTTATTTCGGTCGATTTCCGCTTCGCGGTAGCGGTTGCATCAGCAGCAGCAGGCCTCGCGATAGCGCCGTGGCGTGCGTGCGAACCGGGTCGCGGTGGACTTTGATTGTCGCAGAAATATATACGACGCAAGGTCCGGAGAAAACGGACTTCTCTTCTTCCTTTCTTTTCTTTTCTTCAAATCATCATCGCCTCGGCATTTCCTGCCTGCGCGTTATATACCTTATACCGTTTTTAGTGTTGATGCAACTCGCACGCGCGCGGGCGGCGGCGCGGAGTGCGGACAAAAGCCCATGGTCTCGCGAACTCTTAAACCGGTATAAATCGCGTGTTTTTCTCGACCCGGCCGGGTGCCTCGAGAGGCTTCAAAACGGAACGAAATCGTGACGGATCTCCAACGTCGGCGATTTATTTAGAAAGCCGAGGGGAAGCCGATAATATAGACCGGGATGTGTTTATGCCGAGGCGCGGCGAGGCGATCGCGACCCAATTCTGTCCGACTGTTGCATATAAGTATTTCTCATCGACTGTGCACGACTCTCCTTCTCTCCTCCGCTTTCGTGGAGGCCCCTTCCCCCCTCCCCGGTCGTATCGCTTTCTTCCGTCACGTCGCTTTTCGAAATGCCAAACTGCGACAGCTCTCGGTTTAACTGCACTCGCTCTAACGGGAATATTTCCAACCATTGCCGATCTTGCCTATCGGTATAACGCGAGATTCGGGCCCTCTCTTCTGGGAACAGGTCGCAGATGTGACCGGAAACTCTTTTCGCGAAAGAACCGTAACGATTTTACGGAACGAATCCTGATCGTCGTTATATCGCAACCCAATATAATGAAACCAGTTTCTCAGATGTAATGAACCAATTACTCAGATAAAGTCTACAGAACCTTTTAGACTTGCGTAAAAAGCAAAGCGTTTCTCGATCACTAACGATTGACTATGAATAAATGCTGTTACAGTAAATGTGACACTTTTATCAATAAATAGCTTTGTATGTGTCGAGGAGGGAGGAAGAATCGGGAGCTATTATTTCTACAAACAACTCTTCTAAAGATAAAATAATAATCTCTACTAAAAATATTATATCCTTTCCTAATGCATTATTAAATATTCAGCATATGGTTAAAGATCCGATCTTTGTTTGATAACTATTATAGTAAATGTGGCACTTTTATCAATAGACAGCTTTATACTTTGTACGTGTCGAGTTAATATTTCTACAAACAACTCTCTTCTAAAGAGAAAATAATAATTTCTACTGAAACCATTATATCTTTTTCCTATATGCTTTATTAAATATCTAGCATATGGTTAAAGATCCGATCTGCGTTTGACAACTAAAATATAATGTTAATGATTCTCAGAGAACTACGTCAGTTTCCTAAAAGCTTCAGTCTCCACGATAATTCTGCGATAAATATCATTTAAATTTGTTTTAAATGCCAGAGTGCTGTCCGATCGCTTTTATATTTCAGCTTACACGGCAATCGCGGCGATAAAGTTGCTAAACCATCCTCGTTGATATTCTTGTTTCAGGCAGCTGCGCGAAGGAACACTCGCGGAAAACGGCCTACAGAACGACAGTCGGCTGACGCTGCTGCCGAGCGTGGAAACCGGATTGTTGGTGAGTTGAACACTCTCGTGTCCTGCACTCGCCGCTCACGGCACGTGTGGGTATTAATCAAGTCGACCTACGACGCGCACTCCGGCGCGGGTAATGAGTAGTTTATCGGCGCGATTTTTACCGCCGTGAAGACGGACCGTCGGTCGACTCGCGGTGGAAAGTCCAGTAAATTCAGTCTGGTCCCCTTCCCCCCCTTTCCTTCTTGGTATTAAGGAGAAACATTTTGTACGAGCGTTGCACGGAGAGAATTTTTTGTTATATTTTACCCTTAAATTTACTACAAACTTGGGACAACTTGGCAACCAAGGAATTTCTAAAATATACAAAAGACATTTTACAAACAACGTGATAAAAATTACCAAGCAGATTGGTAAATATTGAAAAATTATTGAAATTTTCTAGATATATTGTAGTAAAATTAATCAAATATATTTTATATTTTAATGTAATAGATATTAATATTTTTTATTATGGTAGATACTAATCAGAATAGCTCGCATAAAATTCTTGTGGGTACATGTTGTCCCACAACTACCATGATTTTAGGGTAAATTTTAAGAGAAAATTCTCTCCGTGTGGGAATTACATAAGATCTATTTACAGAACGGAAAGATATACATATATATGCCGGAATAGAGATATGCTAAAAACCCTTCTTCGTTTCCTCGAGTTCTGTCGCGAATTAGCGAGATTTATCCGACAGATAAGCCCGAAACGGATTCGGGGTTCAGGTTCCCGAGCTTCCATCTGCCGTCTCGGCGAAACTCCGACAAGCGGAGAATTTCCAGCTGGTGGATCGCTCGCGCGACCGACGCGGTATAAGGACGCCGCCGCGGCCTGTCTGGTTTTCCGTCGCGTCCGCGATCGCAACCCGGATTCTCGCGCGCCCCGGCACTACACCGGCTCCCTGGAACGGTTCCTCGCTCCGTTCCGCCGCCCGGCAGCGGAGGACGCGCCGCCGGTGACTCGGGCAACGGAGGAGAGCGTACACGGAGGCGCGGACAAACGCCGTTAACTCGCTGGCGTTCGCGTGTGTATTCGCCGGGTCACTTGGTTTCTCGGTCATATCGTCCGCGACACCTTTATCCTCCGCGGATCCGGCCCGTTCGCGATTCATCGCGATCGACGCGCACCTTGTCGATCCTCGACCCTTCCAGTCCTTAAATGAAACGAACGTTTAACCCTTCGTAGTCACACTTCTCTAGAATCCCGCGGTAGTCACACTGGGTCGTATTGACGCAGTCGATTTTTAATGGTTGCCATTTTAATGGTATCGGTCCGATCGGGTTCAAATAATTCTGGAACATACCTTGAACATTCTAGAATATAAAACAACTGCGATTTTGTGAGAAATCAAATGGTAACATGATGAAAAATATCGTGAACCAGTACATGATTAACGGTCTCTACCTATAGAGGATACTTCAAACTCTTGTAGATGGCGGACCAAGCCCCATTTTAAGCAAGGTATTTAGCTGATATTTAGATCCAAATGAAGGTGGGTCAAATTGACCCATGTGCGACTACGAAGGGTTAAGTATCTCGTTTTTATTTCAACGTTGTTTAGCGGAAATTTAGCGTTATCGTAGCCAATCCACGCGAATCGCAATTGTTACGTTAATATTAAAAAAAAATGTATTACAATATTATATTATTCGCGTGTGCGAAGCTTATATAAAATTATTTGGTACTTTACGCGTGTAATTGTATATCATCAGTTACGGTGACGTAATTAGATTCGTCCTTGATGTAATTAATGTAAATTAATTTAATTTAATTCCGTGCAATTAATACCGGAACCTTTTTCCGTGCAGTGTGACACAAATTTCGAACCTTAGAACACGCTCGTCGCGCGCGGGGACATCTGGCCGCGGAACGATCTGTTACAGAAATCGGAGCGCGTAAACACACATGACGCCCCGGCCATATGACTTCGGGCGATGTAATGTTTCGTAAGGTTTGGCACTCGAAGTAGCGTAACGCAACGTAACTCCAGCTCTCGGCCCTAACCGGCCGCGACGCGACACACAGGTGCTGCTGTTCCGCGCGCGGAACACCAGCCTTTTAGGAAACAAGGTGTAGCAACGTCACGGAAACGGCTCTCCCCCTCTCGTTTGTGCGTTTCCGCTTAAGAACCGCGGAGGATATTGTCGAGTCGAACAAAACGCGAAACGAAACTAAACGTAACGCTCGAGAAACTTTCCCTGAGCAGCCATTCGCGAGGTCTGAGGAAGAGCCGCGTGTAACCCTTTTGCTTCATCGGGCGATGCCGCCGATTCGACTGTCGATTGCTCGAAATCATCCGTTCGCTTCTGAGAACAATAAGAATAATATTGCGTGCACACACAAGATTGGTTTACGATAAGTCGGAAAATGATAAAGAGCACGAACGAAAAAGATGTATACACGCGAAA
This sequence comes from Temnothorax unifasciatus, assembly GCA_030770225.1. NCBI lineage: Eukaryota > Metazoa > Arthropoda > Insecta > Hymenoptera > Formicidae > Temnothorax > Temnothorax unifasciatus. Next base: position 10,322 of record JASTWK010001237.1, read on the forward strand.
GGTAAAACGCCATGCGAAGCTGCCGTTGGCTACGACGCTTACCTAATAAAAACAAGATAATCAGAGCGCAAGGTGGACGGAAGGAAAAAATAGACGTAGACTAGAATGTAAGACGGAATAATGCCACAGAGGTAATTTGGTATAATCAGAGGCGACAAACGCGTTGCAAATTTCCCGACAGGCTTGATTCTCCGCGGCCGTGCCTCGGATTTCGTCTCTCGCTTCGCGAACGATCTCTCAGTTTCGGGCGTTTCTAAGCCTTTCCGGGGGTTAAGGGGTTGAAGGCATCAGGGGAGGGGAGCCGAACGAGGCGCTTTCTCTCTTTCCTCCCGTGTCTGAAATTGACTCTGACCCGGGCTAGCAACAGCGCGCGCGCGCGCGTGCGCACGTTTCCCCGGGGTTCTTATCGCGCGACCGAGGAGACTTGTTCGCATAGCCTGTCAAGGGGGTCCGGCCCGCTCGGCTCGGCTCGGCTCGGCTCTCTCGGTCACCCGCAGTCAATTTTAAAGTCGGCCTCTGCGTTGGCTCCGGTCCCTACGTGCCATGCCGGCCGCGTACGCCTGTATGCGTTGCGTGCGCGTCTCCCTTTCTCTCTCTCTCCTGCGCGCCCTCGCCTTTAGCCCTCTCCCCGTTCTCTCTCTCTCTCTCTCTCTCTAGCCGCGATCAGGCCTACAGGGCGTCGCGGAAAAAAGGACACGTCTCGGTGCGTGCCGTAATTATTTCCTGTACGCTATACGCGACGGTTGTACTCGTGAATATTCGCCCGGGAATTAGATTCCCGGCTCGATACACCGTTGAACATTTTTGGCAGATGGAATTATTTTCGGTACGTTTCCAGCTGACGTATACATTTTTTTTCCAGAAATCGCGTTTATTCAGCTAAATTAAAAATTTTGTTGCAAATATTTGTAAAAATATATTGCTTTTGCAGCGTCAGGAAATGAATCTGGGCCTCTCCAAGATCGTGTCAGGTTCGATCCCGACGTTTTTTTTTATTCGAAGGAAGGTTCTACGGAACTTCCGCGAGTGGCTTGTAGCCGTTGCTCTTCGGTCCACCCTGTAGATATCACTCGTGGGTGGTTTTACGGGGCAGGGGAGCGAGGCGAGACCTACGGGCCGGGTTCACACAGCTCGGCTGCGAGAGCGAGCGCCTCGCGATCGAAGAGCAGCGTTTCGTAGCGCGATTTATCTCTGCGCCTTCCTTTTTTCCTCGTCCGAGCGCTCGCCCGACGATCCGCGAGAGAGAAAGGGAGAGAGAGGAAGAAAGAAAGAAAGAGGACTCGGTCGGCTTTTCGGACTCGGACGTCGTCCGGCGACCAGCTCTCTCGCTTGGCTCGCGAAATCACCGTTAGACGTTGGCAAAATGGCAGAATCCATCTTCGTCGGAGTTCAATTTTCGTGCTCCTGGTCCAATCCGCGACTCAATGTTTTTTTTTCCTTTTTTTTTTTTAACGCGCAGCGCTCTCGTGGCATTTCCCAGCCGTTCGTCGAGGTTCCAACCTCGACCCTCTGAATTACTCCTGTCGAATCCGTCCACCGATATTCCGGTGAAAGTTCTCACGGCGAACCCGCCGATTAGAGAATTTAATCTTTCGTATCTCCACCGGGTGCACATTATTGCATATCGTTAGTCTCGTTAATTCATTCGCGCGCTACATTTCTTGCTGGTCATTTTTTATTTTATAATACGCGTGACGTTTTCCTGATATTTTAAGACTGATATTTTCCGTATACGAATAAAAATTTACAACAGCGATCGCGCGAGAGAGAAAACACGTGGGGAGTCACGTGTAACTTTTAACTGTATTTTATTTTAAGAAATATTTAAGGGGCGCTAAACACGAATCCGGCGAAGATTGGATTCTGTCATTAATCATTGATAGAAGTATAGTTGTTTTCTAAGATAAGACAAGAGCTTTTCTAAACTTTCTTCAAAATAGATTATCTGCCGTGATTCATTTTTAAATATCGCCACCACCGATCGTTCGATATCTTTCGAAAACACTAAAAATTTCTTAGAATTACCAAAGAGAATTTAGAAACACTAGAGAATTACCAAAGCAGTCAAAATGACTGGATTGTAATTTTTTTTAATTACTTAAATTTATAATTGCATTTTCTGAGATTTTCCGCAATGTTTCTTGCAAAACAAAAAAGAAAATAAATTCAACAATTTCCTCCTTTCAAAGATATAGTAGTATAATAAATAGCGTAATAAATAGCAGGAAATGAATAATAGAAATTAACCGTCGGTAGTTCCAGTATTAAAGACGATAGCCTTCTAAGCGCCATCCTTTCTAAAACACCTCCCAGCCTCTTCCGTCCTCGTCGTACGTAGGTATCGCTCGACTTAACTACTTTATCCAGTCTTTGGATTTCCGGCGTTTTGGCTTAAACGGCAAACAAGATTATCACGTTAAGGCGTATACGATACACACCCACTTTACGGTAAATTGATTTCGCGGCCGAAGATGACGGCAGGCCAATCGGTGTGCGTCGGCTGCTATTTCCGTCGGAAATACAGCGGCCAACGGCCGCTATTAACCGTTGGGATAATTGCATGGAGTTATAGACGGATTATCATCATCGCATTTTGCTCTCGTGCCGACCGAGAGTTTTCCTTTCATTTCTGGAATTTCAATGGAAATGAATAAATGGGGGAGGGGGAAACGCGTAGCCGGAGGATCGAACCGAGAGCCATTTTTATTTTCCTCCAGGAAAGCGAGAGATTATTTCCGCGTGAAAAAACATCCGCGAAAGTATCCGATATAAAATTCAGTTATCACATTTTATACGTTTTTTTTTCCCATTGCAACAAAGAGAAAAGTCTAAAATTCGGTAAATTGATATCTAAGCGAGAGTCATGTTACATCGAGAAATTTGATTTTCACGGATATATTTATAGCCATATATTTCTCCTTGGCTCTTTACATCCAATTTCATTTAATTCAGCTAGCGGAAAGCGAACAAGTTCATCGTCAGTTACGCGATCGACCACGTCAGCGTTCAATCTACTCTTGACCCGTATCGCTTTTATTATCGCTTTCACTCGTTTAGTTTAGTTGGTATCAGCTTTCGAGAAGTTCCGTAGCGGCGTATATAGGGATTCGATTTCTTTGCGCAACTTCTCGCGCGTATACGCTCTCGATTCCTCGAGAGCGCAACTAGTTTAACACTTTTCCGGGAGCTCGAAAAAATTTATCTTACAATTCGAGGAGGTCAACTTTGCGACGTATACGACCATTTTCGTTCTCGGGGAGTTTTTAAAGAGCGCGAGCCGCTTCGCAATCCTTAAACGGTCCATCGCGATTCGCCGCGAGGTCCTCCCGCGTCCGATCGATGGTGTTGCCGCACCGAGGAAGTTCGCTGTGGGAGACTCCAGACGAGATTGGGTACCGGGAGTGGGCCCGATTGGTTAATCGTTTTGCAAGAGCGTTTCACCGAGCGACGAGATCGGGCGCTTGGGACACGCTCCGTTCACGAACGAGCGAAAGAGCGCCCGATTTCGCGGCGAAGGCGAAGACGACTCGCGCAGCCTAATTCACAAGGACATTATATGCACAATATTTGTTTAGACTCTTTGAGATCTGTCGTTTATTCAAATAAGACATTTACCGAGAAAGTTTGATGCAAAATTATGTATTTATGTGTATATATTATATATATTTATTATGTATAATATTTGTATATAAATTATATATTTATATATCCTCGTTTATGTAGTATTTATTATATCTACATTTATTTTTATTTATTGTATAAAGTCAATTAAAAAATTTCTACGTAATGTTTCTATATCGAGAGAGGTTTTATAATAATGCAACATTTTGGTTTCCGGAAAGAAAAACTTTTTTAAATGCAGAAGGAGTCTACGCGGTTAACGTTTAAAGGCGTGTCGATTGGAATGCCTTACATGTGAAATACGCTATATTTCCTGTTTTGCTTTGGCACTGCAAACGACCCGATACCGGTATCTCGTCCTTTAGCCGTGAATAGAATTTATTTAATGCGACACGTGGAGCGAGCGCATCGGCTTGATGGCTCTCCCGAGCAGCGCGGCCGTTTTCGCTGCAGCCGCTTGCAACATCGGGTGTCGACGATCGCGCGTGCAAGCGGCGGCGCGCGGGGTCGATTTCTTATATTTAGCGTCGGCTAGATTAATAATTTATAGCGTCGCACACGACGGCATACGGCGAGTAAATTTAACATCTGCGACGACTCTCTTCCGCGCCGCTGTCCACCGATCGCGCGACCCACGGAGATATCGACGTGAGGCGAGGTGAATTCCCCGATAGTAGAGAGACGAGCCCGAGATAGTTCTCAGGCTCGTGGAAGCGATAGGCGAGCATTTTATTTGTCCAGATGCTTGAACCGGACAACTCGATCGCATTTAAAACTTGCGGATCGCTGAGAACGCGATACGCAGGCACGCGTGAAGGTTGCATTCTTGCGTGTGGCACTTTTACGTTGCATTTTTGCCCATCGAGCCGTGATCGTGATCGATTAGCGGGCTTTTTCCCTTCTGTTGAAATTCCTCTTGAATCCCAGCCACCGCTGCGTCGAACGCAAATGATAAAAAAAAGTGGAGAAAAGACATTTAATTCTATTAATATCACATTGATTAAGTTTTTTTTAACTTGCTCTTTTCGGAGCTTTCTGGGATTTAGAGTTTTATATTCTCTTTGGGAGAAACTGGTCTTGAGATTGCGTTAATCTATAGAAACGACGGGATAATTTATGGAATAATTAAAAAAAAAACGTAGCAATGCAGCTCTTTCGAATCGATTAAAAATCTATACAGCTTTCCACAAATTTTATATGCGCAAACAAATAAATCCTTCAAGTAGACTTTATTAAATAGAATTTTAATGTAACATTTAATTATTCCCAGACGTGAATTTAACCGGAAATTGAAAATACATAAAAAATGGTCTTCGACAAAATTTATGCTGACAAAGAGTTGAATTTGCGTGATGAAAAAAAAAATCAACAAACTTTATTCTACATGACGTTAGTTCTTTTTTATTGACTGATCCTTTGCTGAAGCTGCGAGAGAAATCGCTTAAAGGAAACGACATAGACTTCGCGACACGATTGGACGCGCGATTCCCGCAAAGTCGGGACTCTCCTTAGAACGAGTCCGCGAATCGAATTACCGAATCCGACGATGACCGCGTCCGGCGAAAGGAAGTCCGTTAGGTGTGCGTGAGGGATGCCTAACTGCGCTCGTCGAGGGTCTGAGCCTCGGTTCCGCGAGGTTTCCTCTCTTCTGCAGGTCTTCTCGCGCTTTCTATCTCGCGCCGCGGCCTTATCGATTCGCGCGGTCTCATCTTGCACCGGTAGCACTCGAGAAAAAACGTCGACGCGATCGGCATTCCGCCGCAAAATAAAAAAAAAACAGAAAAGATGCGGGACATCGCGTTCTGGAAATGCACCAGACGTTGTTTCGCGAACGCTGGAACGTCTGGAAATGAAAAAAAGACTACTAACAATAAGTTAAACTTAAGAGGAATTACTAAGTTAATTACGGATATGAATAAAGCAATGAGAAAAGTAAATTTCTAAGTAAGATGACGCAAGAAATAATTAAGTAAACATTAATCGTTTATCTTGCGTAAGGCTTATCACCATAACACAATTTCATATCATCATTTTTGCTTAATCAGGTATCTCTCTTTATACCGATAAATGCAAAATAGAAAATTGTGTCGACATTGAACGTAAAAGTTCCGAGTTAACTGTTATTACTAATAACAGATAATGTAATCAACATCTTTATTATTACTATGGACGAGTCGGTTACGATCGAAGCACGAAACTGCGCGATAAATAATAAACACTGTCCTTTGGATGAGTCTCTTGAAACGATATCGTACTTCGTGTTTCTTTTTCTCCGTCTTACAATGTTATAATAATTCTTATATCATTTCATAGTGTGGTAGTAATTCTTACAATATATTTAATTTAAATTCAAACGTAAATAATATAATAACTTAAATAATATCTTTCGTATGCTGCGTTTAAAGTAAATTTGAAAGATTAATTGACATGACAGCGTAACATATTATTTTACAGTGCTGTAATAATTTGTACAATATACTGTTATTCTGTAACATCCAACTCGTATATATAATTAGTATATTAATAAAGAATGCGCTATAATTAGTACGTCACTTCTGCTGCTCGTATCGCATTGCGTCGCATTGTTTATTATCTCTAAGACGCAAGCGGTTCTCGCGTTAATCATACGTCTCTCGATAGCGACATCAAATACGCAGTCGAACCGTTATCGTTTCTGAAATAACGATCCTACCACCATTGTTTCAGGCGCAACGACCGGAGCAGAGCGTAATGCAGGCCTTGGAGAGTCTCAATGATTCACAGGTGAATGACTTCTTGTCCGGCAAGGCGCCGCTTAATCTAACGATGCGACTGGGCGACCACATGATGTTGATCCAGCTGCAGTTGTCTACCGTAACCCCGGCATCGCCGACCGCCACTCAAGCGACCTCCGCCAGCAGTAACGGCCACAATCACCACAGCAACAGCAACAGCAGCAGCAGCACCAGCACCAGCAACGTCGCTGGCTTGCCTAATAGTGGTAATGCCACGAGCATGTCCAATTTGTCTGGCGGTCACTCGTCGTTACAGGCCAGAAGATGCCTAACGGCCAGATCACCGGGAAATATCGTCAAGTCGCAGAACGCCGCCGGGGCACCGGCTGGCAGAACGTCGCATCTAATTAGCAGCCTCGCCAGCGCCCTACACGCAGCTGCCAGCTACAGCAGCAGCAGCAGCAGCCTACCCACCGCCAGTATCACTACCACGACCACCAGCCCGGTATGCTCCAGCCGGGTCACAACATCCTCCACGTCCGTCTCGGCGGCGCCAATTAGCCCGACGCATTCGTCGTCATCGTCGTCTAGCGGCAACTCGGGCCAGTCTACGCGTGGCAATTCGCACGGCGTCCCACCTACGAATGGCAATTCTTCCAGCGCGTGTCAGCCCTGTCCGCTCTATCATCATCATCATCATCACGGCCATCATCACGGTCATCACCATGGCCACCATCATCACCACCACCACCATCACCATCATCACCATTCGAGAAACAAACCTAGCTTGCCCAACCTTTCCTCTTCTTCTTCCTCCTCCTCCTTCAGTTCGGGTTCGTCCCCGATTCAGGAGCAGCCTACCTTGGAGCCGATATCCTACGACGCGACGCTACCCAGGAAGAAGCTCTGCAGCGGCCATCACCATCACGGCCAGCCGTCGTCGTCCGTTACCACCAGTAATGGCGTGGACACCACGAGGAGTCAGCACGAGGAATCGAATCCGCAGAGCCCGACATGCGCCTCGTCGCTGATGCTGGAGCAGTCGCCTCCCAAGCCCGCCACCCTCGACACCCGGGCGCTCGCCGAGGCGTCTCGGAACCTCACCCAGAAGCTGAAGCAGCTCTCCTCTGAGGTACTCACCTCGCGGGTCGACCTCGCAGAGGTATACATTGTTACCGAAGCCAGTTCCCCCCTGTGTATCATTATTCGTGATTTATATTCGTGATTGCACGTCGATTAAGGTCCTAAGAGGTGTGCCGTGATCGTATATCCGGTCTAGCCGCTAACTAAATTGTCTGTCACGATCTGATTTTTTTTACAAATTGGACTGTCTGTCTCGGTAAGACGGAATTCTTCGCTGATATTGAATTTGTTCCTCGATCGTAAATAAGAATTTACAAAAATGAATTCTTTTACTCATATACTCTCAGGTCCTTAAAATTATCATATTTATGTACTATGTACTCAGCGTTACTTTATATTATTAATGTTAATGACATTTAAACATTACTGTTTTATACAAAAAGTGAAGTGCATATTCTCAATTAATATTAATATTAATATAATACTAATATCATATTGCACTTTTTAAAAAATTATTCTAAGTTTAACATTACATCAGCGTCTAAAATTTCTATTTTGTTTTGATACTATATAATTTTATGTAGATAAACTTAACACCAATAATAATTTAATTATACTTTATGTTCGTAAGCTTGAAGCCTCATCTCAAAAGAGAGAAAATTTGAATTCATATTTTTTAATTTAAAAAAAAAATTTATGTCAGATATTTAAAAAATTAGTAAATTTAAAATTATTTTTAAAAATATAATAGAAAGGGAGAAAAGGAAGGTAGGATATATAGAAACCAATTTTTATAGTCTGCTGTCAAACGAAATTAGTATATTTCTAAAGCGTTTTTTTTTTAAACTTCATCAGAAAAGTATTTCGTAAGTCATCCTACATATGTAGGGAAGCAATTAAGGGCATGGATACATTATTATGGATACGGCACAGAATCTGACGTGTCTCTTTAAATTTAGGAGAACGCGAGACGCAGGCAAGGCGCGATAATAGAGAGTATGCATCATCATGGCAAGGGCGTGTATTCGGGCACGTTCAGCGGCACGCTGAACCCAGCCCTCCAGGACAGACACGGTCGGCCGAAGCGGGACATTAGCACCATCATTCACATCCTGAATGACTTGCTCTGCGCGACACCGGCCGCATCCGCAGGCCACTACAGGCATCATCATCACAGGCATTCGCATACTCGCCAGCAATCCTCCTCGATGTCCGCATCCTCCGCGGGCACCGCAGCCGCCGCGAGTGGATCCACCACGTCGGTCGGCTGTCACGATTCCACACCAGGCTACTCCAGCGGTGTGCACTTATGAATTTATATCGAATAACACTTTCAAATAATAAGACCTGAGAAAAGGTTTGGTAACATATTTAATGCGCAATGCATAACATAATTTTATTAGATACATATATATTTAATACCTTGCAGTGTTATATAACGTACGTCATTATTTTTGTAAAAGATGTATAACTTTTTAAGAGATATCTTGATACCATTATTCTCCATTAATACTAATACGTCGCGTGGGGTGTTTTCAATGCAGAGGAATTGTCGAAGGAGAACGAGGCGACGAAGGGCAAGATGCGTCGGTTGCGTTTAGTCATGGAGCAACGTCGCGCTAAGAGAAAAGCCAGGCGACAGGCGCGAGCGGCGCCGTATACCACGCAGTGGGCAGCGATGACTCCCGCCGACCCGAACCACGAGCCGAACACGTCGACTGCGACCTCGGGCACCAACACCACCACCGCTAACAGCGCGGAGCCGCAGAACGAGCCGGAGCTTCAGCCGTGCAGCCCCGAACCGGTCGTAGCTTAAATACCACGTCACTAACAGTCAATTCACGGCACAGTAGTATCCTCTATATTCGTACACATAGGGTATGATTGTCGTTTGCGTTTCTACCTATCGCACTGATTTATTCCGATGGAAGAGAATGCAGGATCGAACGTGTCCTATCACAGCAGTTACATCCGTTCCGTACAACTCTCGTTCCGCGCAACCAAACGCTGCAAAACGTTCTAAATGTTTTGATTTGACATCTATTTTTGTTGATACCCCGTACACGATCATTACCGCGGATCTGCTGAGTTTCTCTCCGTATTATGCAAGTGTCTCGCTTTCTCCGATTCGCATTACCTTATGCAAATAGACGTAATTCGCGAAGATTTGCTGGCTGACGGATTGAAAGATGAACTCCAATCATTCGTCCTTTCCTTCTAACACTTAGAATCGTCCCTTAATTAATGTAACATTCCTTTTCTTTTTTTTACAAATATCTTTTTTTGCCTTTAGAGTTCTGGTCTTAGGATCAGGAATCTCTCCTTTTTTGCCACCTTTCTTTAAATTCCTTTCTGCGATGCAACAACATCGCATGCGTCACGCATTAATATGCAGTCGTCCCACAAAAAAACACCACTTGCAATTCATCTTCATCCACGGACACATCGTTCCAACTCAATCGCGTTTGCTTATTACTATCATCAAGGCACAATGACAACGCATCACGATGATCACACGAACGTTTCCCGTGACGCGGACGGCATGCGAAGCGCGTCCGGGGCATTTGAGTGTCTATGAAAATGATCGTGCGTGGCGCTACGGCTATATATTAGGCAATATATAGTGTTACCGCTATAATAAAAAAAATGTATATTACACATATATACATATATATCATTACTATTATGTGCATTTAGCGTAACGAAATTACTGGGTATCTTACGGCTATCGTTTTCGAACGTTGATAAAACGGTGATCTCGCAGTGTTTGGCCGGACTCAGGACTTGATCGTAGTTGACAATAATTACGCTCGGCGAATGAATCAGTGTGACGGTTTTATGTATCTGTACATCGACATCGCGCGAGAAGTCGATGAATCGTTCTGAAAGGGAGAGAGAGAAAGATTGAGAGAGAGAGAAAGAGAGAGAAAAAGAGAGAGTGAGTGAAAGAGAGAGAGGAAAATAGAGAGCAAAAGCTCTTATTAAGGCTCCTATTAAGGAATCCTATTAAGAAACTTCCTGCTAGAAGTAAAACTCGCCGATAAACACGCCACACGCGTTCAAGAAATGGAAGAAAAGACAGGCAGGATCGTCGTAGTTTCGTCCGTGCGCGTTTGCCACGCTCTCTTGACTATTCTCTCGCTATCGGACACTCGAAATCTTATACGTAGATGCGAACGGAACCTTGATCACGCGCGCGTCGCGATGGATCGCAGTGCGAGAGAAATGATGGCGCTTTTAAAGTAAGAAGAAGAGAAAAAGAAGTACTACGGTAACTCGCGCGTAACGACGAAATCTGTACAAATTTGTACTTCGCGTCCCCTGCGGACCGATTGATCTAAATCACTCCGATTTTTTTTCTTTATAAGTAGCAAGTGCACTTTCCAATATCTTCCTCGGATTAAAATCGCACTGATGCATACGCAGATGATGTACGTTGGGGTATTTTCTATTTAAAAAACTTTCGGTGATTTCTGGCAATGTTGGTCGATCTGCGTATTGTACACTTTACTCGTACTTGATCGCGCGTAGGAAATGTAAATTAATGATGCAAGAATAAGATTTAAATAAGAGTAAAGTGAACAACACGAAAGCTTGACCGCGCGTTTCTCATCCAATTGTCCTTCCAAGCTCTGCCTGGTAGATTGAAAATTGGATAAAACGCAAAAATAATCGTTTTATTTAGTATCTTCCCTGCGTTTGTGTTCGTTCCTTGACGCCTAATATAATGCAATTAATATTCGTTTTCAGTCGATGTTCCAGATTCGTACAGTTTACCTTCGATCGTGAATACATTATCTCAGCTCTTAAATCGCGTTTATCAACTAACGAAAACAAAAATAGCAAAAGAAAAAAGTGAAGAACACACGAGGGGAATAAAAAATTATTTTTTACGTTGTATGTAATTTATAGAATGATCCGAGAATAGGGGAAATCATGTGTCTAAGTGAGGCGTAAAGCCTGTTTAATCGAGTTGGAAATAGCATGTTCATATCAGTTCTTGCGGAGCATGTGACACATGATGAAATATGCTGTACCTCTTAATGCTTGATGAATCATATCTCGTCACTTGATTACCCTTTCTCAGGATCACATTATATATTATTATTCTTCGAGACGAGACGCGGAAGAGGATAAGATCCGCACGCTTGAAAAAGGCATGTAAGGCGCGGTTCTAGGATGAAAAGTTGCGTGATCGTATTGCATGGCGTGCTACGGCCCCACGATTTAAGTTTAAGTTAATTAGGTACTACAGATAATACAGTGTCACATACTACTAATAGAATACATTGCGTTTAGGTTTACTTTAGGAGAAGAAAATATTATTACCATTATTACTATTATTATATATCATTAGTATACCGCTATTACAATTTTTGCAAAACTGGCTCAATATTGTAATATACGACTATCGGAACCTTTATCGAGTACCAAAATAAATAAGATTGCTTGCTAAGCTAAGGTCAAGTTTATTTTGCGATTCTCGTTTGTGTGCGTGAGGTGTCTGGTACGTGTCATACGCATTTGCGGTTTTCGTTATCGCTTGTGTCTTGTATAACGTTGTTCATCATTTTTATGCCAACACGATTAATGCAAAAAAACAAATCTTTTTCTCGTTACTCGACCAAGTTTAAAGGAGGAAAACGTATATAAAGGGCGCATTGAATTAGATTAAAGTTCATCTACCGTAAAATTGTTTATTTAAATTACGTCTTAAATTACAATTGTAGAAATCTATCGACGCTTAATAATTACGCTGTAGCTTTTACCGTAATATAACATCTTTCGCAGTATACGCCGAAAATATTTAAACGACAATACAGCTATTTTATATAAAAAAAAAAGAAAGGGAAAAGAAGAAAGAAGCTAATATCATCTTGAAATCAGATTGGCATTATCGCAAATTGTACGTTTCTCGTCGTGAACGTAAAATTCGCGATGCGTTACCCTGAAAGGACCGTTCTCGCCCCAGTGCAGTGATCCTTTAAAAATCACTCGACTTCTCCAGCCACCAGTGTAGAAATTACGCTAGCCGACGTAAAAAATCGATTGATTACGCATCCTTCGATACGCTCCGGGGTATGTTTTACGACTTACTCGTATCAAATAGAACTCCTCTATGCGCCTCGAGTACAAATTTTTTTCGTTGTGCTGAGTAGAAAGGCAAGATATCTAATACTGAATGGAAAAAAAAATTCTCTCAGAAATCACATCCGTAGAGTTTCTTTCTCCGGTAATTTGAGGATCCCCAGGAGATCGATCCTCGTGTTAATAATAAGCTTGTACCTCGGCAAATGTCGGCTTCTTTATTATAAAGCGAACTTTCCTTTCGTTTGAAGGTGCGTTCGTGATGGGAAGCGCGCTTAAAATTAATTGGTTCCACTGCTGCCGCATTCGATCACAAACGAATCACTTTATACAAAACGAGTACAATTATTCTATCTAGAAAATTTGGCTATAAGACTGAGTGTTTCCCTTTAGCTTGTCTTTAATCATTACGCAAAACGTTCATCAAACGATGCAAATGCGATGGGAAAAGGGGATACATTTACACGCCGCGTCAGATTCGTGTAATTTGAATATAAAGTATCAATGGAGAGATACTTTCGCCAGTTCGATTGAAATGCTCGTGCAACCTAGAACACCGAAAACATTCCATCGTGATATTTAATCGCCATTAAATCTTGCTAGGTCTTGCTAGATAGCAAATGCACAATAGTACAATCTCAATTTATACTATTAATAACATTAAAAAAAAATGACAGACTGATAAAACCAGCCAACAAGAGACTTCTCAGCAAAAATTTATAAAAAAAACTTTCTTGATTATAACAAATGTAAAAATCGAGACGGTTAAGAATTAAATTACCTAAATGTGCCCCCTTTCCTTCTACTGCGCGTGCGAAGCAGCAGAAGTTCGCACAGTTTGGAAGTTTTTGAACACGTGGAAACGCAGTATTCTTTTTTTTCCCTCCGCAATAATGTGGCGATATGTACTTCCTACGAGCCCCTATGATTGTTGTCGCATAAGCACGATCGCGTTTCCTAAGTTGAGATGAGAAGCTAGTTTTTTCGTGCTCGTTATCCGCGCTCTCTTGAAAACGGATAAAAAATGGACGGGATAAAGCACAGGCGAAAACGCCGATTCGTGAGGAAGGAAAAACGTACGCGATTGTATACAATCGTACGTCGCGCGTGTTTGTCGGAACACAAGATACCCCCGTACGGATATTAATTTTTAACAATCGATTACTTAACTAATTGCCGAGAAAAAAAACAAAAGGTAACGTAAGACCGAATTATCTCGTGTCCGGACAAACCTGTCTCGCTATGGCACGACGATGGTGCGATATAATGGAGAGCTTCATCTCTTTCGTACAAATTCGTCGCGGAAAAGAAATATACATTTTGGCAGTTTAATTTCTTCAGCGCACAACGTAACGCACGTAGTGCTACTATCAAATGGTGAACATTTTCCTACGCTGACACCGCAGAGTTGGCAGGGTTCCCCATTGGGCAAGTAAACAGAGTATCTCGGGAGGAACGTGCAACGTACCGAGTAAAGAAATTCCTCCAAACATGTGTCTCTCGTCCCAAGCTGTGTAGAGTCTAAATTGTTTAAAACTGAACACAACAGAGCCGTTTTGCTATTATTATCTATCATCGCTACCTCCCGAGACACGCTGTGCGCGCGCCCGCGCCGCGTGGGAAATCAATGTCCCAATATAAACGTGTTGATTATCGATCAATCTTCTAATATAAATTGATCTTCTTGGTGATCGTCTTGCGGCACATGTGACAGGTCTTCAGCGGTGCAGCGCAGTGCTCGCATGCGCCGTGCCCGCAGAGGAAGGCGACGTTGCGACGACGTTCCATGCAGATGCTGCACATGTTCGCTTCCTCGAGATCTGCGACTCTGGTCTCCAAATAACGTAATCGCTCGAGATCTTTGTCCTTCTCCTTCTCCTTGTCGCCGATCTCCTCCTTCCGTTTGCCCTCCGACGGTACGTCCTCCGGATTGGCTATGGAGACCTCACCTGTCGCCAGCTGACCGTCTAGAAAAATGTACGAAGATATTATTCGATATCTAATTTTTATAGCTGTAATTTGTTATATACAATATTTCGCTACTTCGCTAGTACAACCAATGCTTGGATTCTTTAAATCAATTTAGATCATTTGATCGCGGAAGATCAGTATAATCGCGCACCTTGAATTGCTTGCGTTTTGACGACGGTATGGCCGCAACGTGCACAACCAACGAGCGTAACGCTACTGCTGGGATCAATTCGGTTCTCCTGCTTTGCGTCCGCTATGATCCCCGAGCAATCCCGACACTCCGCAGCGTCGCCGGAGCCGGCTATATTCTTTGCGCCACGCAATCCTTCCGACTGCGATATATTATCTATCCGATACGTAGGTGGCTCTACGTAACCGGTCGGTGGATTATCTATTCTGCAAAACGAATCAAATTACATTTTACACACGTTCGTTGATAAACTCTAAGTCGTCAAAATCGATTAAGTAATTCTGAAAATGTTGCAAGACTAGTTTTTAAAATATAAGATCATTTTTAACGTCGCGTTTTAGTAAAAAAAAAAAAAAACCGTTTAAAATACGTATCCTGTCGTCTTACTCTAATTGCGTGCTGTGACTTTGGTATTTAAAAGATCGTAAGAGATCGGCGAGCAGAGTGGCCTGGGGATTGCCCTCCAGAAGGTCGAGCGGCGTCTTGTCCTTGTTATTTCTGACCTGTTCGAGAAGTTTGCAACTTCTGTCCACGCTTACCAGGAAACAAGCTAGTGCTAATTCAGTCTTTGCGCCTTGCCTCGCCAGGTTCTGCCAGATCTGTCCGAAAGAAGACAATGTTCGTTAGAAAAGACTCTGTATGTACAAAATTGATTCACGTATTCATGTAAAGTGCAAGAACTTAGACGACATACAGCATATATAAGCGGTGAATCCCGACTACTTTCGGTAGGCACGGCAGTCTGTTGATTCGGGCTCTTGGCTATCGCAATATGCAGCACGGTGTCACCGTCCTCGTCCGTGCTGCCGATGTCCGCGTTGTGGTGCACCAGCAGCTCGACGAGCGACCAGTGTCCTTGCGAAGTCGCTAAGTGCAACGGCGTTTGCCGTCGATTATTGCGCAGATCAACCTTAGCGCGGCCGCCGTTCTGCGAGAGAAGGATGGCCGCGACTTCCCTGTGTCCGTTCAACGCCGCTAGATGTAACGCTGCGAATCCGTCCTCCTTTTTCACGTCCACCAATTGACGCGCGCGTGCAACCAGCCTCTCCGTTGCGCTGTGAAATCACGGATTTACGGGGTAAATCAGACGAATTTTAAGCCAAGCTATTGCTACGCAGACGTGACTGCATTGAGTCGTCAGTATCTTGTACACATACTGAGCGTTGCCTTTGAGAGCGGCATGATGAAGAATGTTGAAGCCCCGTTTATTCCGCAGCGTGAAGTCAATCCTCTCGCAGGCGCATAACGCATCGATCACATCCAACGCGTCCTTCCCGATCGCGTCGTGTAATGCTGTATCGCCGTACGAGTCCTGGAGATTAACGTCGCAGTGATATCGCAGCAGCACCCTCACGCATTGCACGTGCTGCTTGTTAACCGCCACGTGCAGAGCGCTACATCTGCCATTGTTGACGGCATTGATGGCCGCGCCTCGCGATAACAGTAGGTCCATTATCTCCGGCTGATTGCTGTTTAATCAACAGAGAGGGAATACCGATGTAATTGACGCTGCTGTGGAAACTCCGGCAACGATTTCCAACCTACCCGAATGCCGCGTAATGCAACGGCGTATCTCCGTCCTCGTCGACCGCACGCAAAGAGGCACCGGCGTCCAGAAGGAGGGTGCAGAGCTCACGCTGACCTTGGTGCGCGGCCACCTGCAGGCACGTTTTTCTGCCACCGCCGGGAGCACACGCGTCCACCCTGCCAGGATACTTCTTGAGGAATTCTCGTACCGCGTCCACACCGGCCTCGCCTCTTGCCGCGTCCCTCAACAGCTTTTCCACTTCGCTGTCAGTACCGTCCACTACGTCAGATCAAACAGACGGTTTCGTTTTACACGCAGTAACATAAATAAAATCACTCTTCTTCCGATATCAATTTGACATTTATATGTGATATATCTTTCTTAATTTTAGCGCTAACAAAAATTCGTACATAATAAAAATAAACGTACTGGAACGATCTCTACTCCTGTTCGCATTATCATGCGCGGCCGTCGTGGCGTTCGTGCCAGAAGATACCGGGACGACACTCAGAGGATTAAATGTCCATGTATGACCGTGTACGTCCAACGCCACGCGCAAGTCGCCATCGGAATAGATTTTAATTACCTTCCCGGTTTTCCCCAGAGCCTGCGACAAGCATAAAATTCGATATCTCACACGCGTCTATTACTTTCGCATATATAGTCATATTAAATAACAAAAACCAGCATGTCAATTGCTGACTAACATTTTTCATGACGTCTATCCATTCACCATGGCCACGTTGATATTGCCTGACGGCGGCGAGGTCGCTTTTTACGCGGACTATATCACCGAGAGAGAACGCGTCTTTAGCGGTAACTTTCGTCAGAGCACCCGGGTGGAAAGTCCACCTATTATGGCAGCCTTCGTACTGCACGCGGATATCTCCCTTGTCCGTAATCCGGTGCACCGTGCCAATCTAGATTTTAAATTGAAAAATTAAATTCCATAATATTTCTTTATATTAATTCTAATTGAATACATTAAATGTATTGATTGTCCCAATAAAAAAAAGAACCTAATAGAATAAAATATACTCCCAGAATCTCAATTGAAATTTAACTTTTTTTCTGTCTCGTTCCAGAGACAAAACTGAGATTCAAGAAGATTTTAAAATCCCGAAGTTGAACTTTAATTGACATTAATTACTGTTTAAGGGAACAATTGGTAAACAATCACATTTCACGTATCATTGTGAAGTACCTTTCCTATGTACTCAGCCATACGCGGATTCCATCCACCGTGACCGTCCTGCATCTCTTTTAACGTATCGACTTCCATTAGCACTTTCACCTTGTCACCAACGTTAAACGTTAAAGGGTGTGGACTAGACGTGATGCTGGCGATACCGCTCTTCGTCGGCGACGTGCTGTTTCCGTTATCCGGTACGGTCAAGACCGGTTGGCCGAGTAATGGAAGGTGTTCCTTGTAATAGGTACCAGCATTGGCCTCCTCCACGTAACACAGATCCACGCAGCCTTTGAAGCCTAATCGGTAGACGTTAGTGCTACCCGTGGACCATGTAACGGTTGCGACGGATCGACTGCTCTCGTTGTCCCATCCGCGTATATCCATGACTCTGCCGGTTTTCCCTGAGATATCCGACGGGAAATTAGAGATCGGCGACTTATTACGCGGTTATATAATTCGTATGAATGATTTAAACAGAATGTGAATACCACGTCCGCCGTCCTGATTTCCCCATTCCCAATCCGGTCCGCGAATGACTTTCGCTCCTATGAAGATCCCCTTCAGAGGTATCTTCGTGCAGCCTTCTCTCGGTCCCAGACGAACTCTGCGCTCAATTAGAAATCGCGATTATACATCAGGATAAATTAACACGAATTTAATTACAATTACGCGAACGCTCACCCGACGGAATTCGCTGTTTGATATCTCTCGAAGGTGTGAGTCAACTCGTGCACGTCGGCCATGTAACACTGCGTGCAGAGATCGTAGTCGAAACACTCCGTACACTTCCACCTGATGCCGATTATCCCGTGCCTCTTGCAGCCGTCGCAGATGATGTTGGAGTGCTTGACACCAGCGGCCGCGTTGTCGAACACCAGGAGATCGTAAGCACCCTGATAGCCGATCCTATAATTGCTTCTAGCGCCGTGATCCCACTGAACGATGACCGTCTTGTCCGGCGTTCGATCGGTCGGATTCGGACTGGAGGTCGAGTTGCCGGTGGATGGAGGCCTGCCGATCTCTACTATCGTCCCAGCGTGACCCTCGCCGCCATCCTGATCGTCCCACTTCCAGTCCTGGCCGCGGACGACTCGCAGACCAACCTCTAGCATCTCCGAATATATAAAATTTGGCTTCTGTCCCTTTAACAAAAATATTACATACATTGAGCGTTACTGTTGTAATGCCTACGTCGCATGCAGTCTACATCTTATCAAAGACACATAATAAATGTATGCAATAATGAATGTGTCGATGAAAGAAGAAGTAAGAAAACATAAAACTATATCCTTTGTTCTACAAAATTGCAAAATTTGCTTTCTTCTAGTTAAGAGGGAGATCATCTCTCTGTATCATACGGTTAACGATAAAATTTCTTATTACGAAGATAATTAATAATAATTAGTAGAATGTCAACTCTCGTCTCGACTTGGAGAGACACATACAAGACACCGAACTGTCTAAAGTCATTATTAAAAACATGGAAATTCTCACAACAAAATATTCATCAAATTTTGCAGTCACGTGAAACGAAAATACCACAATGCAAAACATTCTACAAGATTGCAAAATTTGCTCTTTTCTGATTAATAAGGAGATCATCTTTCTATATCATGTTAACAATAAAATCTCTTATTACTACAGCATCAACTGTCGACTTGGAGAGACACGTACGGAATGTCAAACTGTCTAAAGTCATTATTTAAAACATGGCGATTCCCACAACAAAATATTCATCAAATTTTGCAGTCACGCAAAACAATAATATCGCAATGCGTTATGTTCCACGTATGTACACGTGCTTAAATAATCAGAAACTGTCGCGTCCCGTCAGAAACCGTTCCGTAATGCAGTGTACTGTCAGAAACGTCATCGCGTACATATATATTTTTTATAACGCAAGCTCTCGCCGCGCGTTTGCTCCGCAATATCTCCTTTCTCCTTTGTGCCTCGTCCGTAGCTCCGTCTAGACCCCAATAACCCTCGGAACCAGGTGGAGTCGAGACCGCTCGCGATTCCCCGGAGCGGCCGGAGCTCCGTTTCCAAGTTTCAGAGATTCAGAGAGACAGAGACGCGTCGATTACCTGAAGGCAGTCCCGGGCTCGGGGTCCTTATGAATCATACGCGGCGGAACGGCGGCGGCGGCGGCGGCGAGAACGGCGCGGCCGACGTTCCGCGGGACCGTGCCTGGCGAGCACTGGCGTGACGACGCGCGCTGTAGCTGGTAACCGGCCGTGAGGAACGGGAAGAGCCGCCGACATTACGCGGCATCGTCGCGTCGCGGAGGATCACGCGCGCTCCATCGCAGCCCGCAGCAGCGGCAGCGGCGACGTGGACGGCGACGACGACGGTGACGATCCGATGTCCGGGTCCGGGTTCTCACGTCCGCGATGCTGACGACGATAACCTCATAACCGGGCTCGCTGACGATGGCGCCTCCTTCGATCCGGGGCACGTCGGCCCGCCGATCCGACGCACGGAGCACGGAGAACCAATTAGGTGTCTCTCTTCTGCTTTTCGCGTGCGCTCTTTCTTCTCCCTCCCACCCTCTCTCTCTCTCTCCCTCTCTCTCTCCCTCTCTCTCTCTCTCTCTCTCTCTCTCTCTCTCTCTCTTTCTCTCTCTTCCGTCTCTCTTTCCTCTTTCATTCTCTCGGTTTGTTCTTTTCCTTCCTCCATCGGATAGGAATTAGGAGTATTTTTTTCCCTCACGGCAGCATTCCCTACGATCGCACGAACGTCAGATGGAATTTTAATTTGACTCGATCTTTTGCGGTTTCAACGCGCAAAATAATGGCATGTAGATAAATTATATGTATAATATACCCGCCGCGGTCTGCGGTCTGCTCCGAGTCCGATGTCCGATGCATGCATGAAATTACGACGGGCGTATTCGAAATATATGTATCGAATCTAGACACTTATATTGTGCATCGTGACCATTGGCCGTCTGGGAAAACCATTAAGGGGATCCTATAGTGGCAGTGCACTTTATGCACTAGTGCTGCACTTTAACTCGTATTTTATTTATTATAAATTTTTAAGAGCAAAAATGCAAAATCAGGCTCTTGAGAGAACTACAGATGAGCTTACTGATTAAAAATATCCTAAATTGAATAAGATTTATTCGATATTTTGGCTAAATTCTTTTAAGCCGACTAGGCTACAAATTAGGATTCGTAATAATAAGAATTTAGCCAAAATATCGAATAAATCTTATTCAATTTAGGATATTTTTAATCAGTAAGCTCATCTGTAGTTCCCTCAAGAGCCCGATTTTGCATTTTTGCTTTTAAAAATTTATAATAAATAAAATACGAGTTAAAGTGCAGCACTAGTGCATAAAGTGCACTGCCACTATAGGATCCCCTTAAGCCCCTTGCACAATGCCAGGCAACAGGCAATAGGAACAGGAAATAACCAAAAAATCGTTAATTACAACCTAAAAAATTCGAATGCTGTGATTGGTTGGCAACAGGCAATAGGCACAGAATTTCCAACGTGACGGAAACTCTGTGTCTATTGCCTGTCTCACTGTTTATTCTGCATTTATACATAATTTCTAATTTTTATTTCCTGTTCCTATTGCCTGTTGCCTGGCATTGTGCAAGGGGCTTTAATGTTATGCGGCAGTTTTATCAGCTTGACGTAGCTTTTGCCTCCGCATGCGTCAATTACTATTACTACACGTTTACGCGAACGTTACTTCTGCAGTATACGATAATTCCTTCACGTAAACGGGATTTTCCTTCGCGTAAATGGGATTTTGTAATAACTTACGATAATTTACTCCGCGTAAACGAGTGAATTATCGTAAGTTACTACAGAGTAACGCTCGCGTAAACGTAGTAAATAACATTTTTTCAGTTTGGCGGCAGCGCGGGCTCGCGCGGCGAGAGAGTCCGGCTCGCGCCCGCTACGCGGCGCATCGCTAGTATCCTTTTCGCGTAATTAAAATTCAACATCGATTCCTATAAAGCTGGCCACACACGGGAACACGGGGACACACACTTTTTCGTAACAGTAACATTTGACCAATTGCGTTGCTCGATTCGGGAACGTACGGCCCGTACGTTCCCGAATCGAGCAACGCAATTGGTCAAATGTTACTGTTACGAAAAAGTGTGTCCGCGGCTTAACTAGTACTACGTTAACGCGAGCAGTGTTCAACGCGAGCGTCATGCTGCGTTCCCACTATACGCGTCGCGCGTTGCGTCACGACGCCGCGTCATGAGTTATCCAATCAAAACATCTTATTTTATGACATTACTTGTGACGGGATCAAAATGGGATGTTTTGATTGGTTAACTTGTGATGACGCGACGCGCGACGCGTATAGTGGGAACGCAGCCTTACTTCTGTAGTAACTTACGATAAGGCCCTAAGCAGAATGACTGTCTTGGCAGTGTTTTATGCCTTAAGTCTTTTGTCTTATGTAACGCACAATACTGTCAGTATGGCCCTAAGCAGAATGGCTGTCTTGGCAGTGTTTTATGCCTTAAGTCTTTTGTTTTATGTAACGCACAATACTGTCAGGGCCTAAGCAGAATGGCTGTCTTGGCAGTGTTTTATGCCTTAAGTCTTTGTCTTATGTAACGCACAATACTGACAGTATTGTGCGTTACATAAGACAAAAGACTTAAGGCATAAAACACTGCCAAGACAGCCATTCTGCTTAGGCCCTTAGTATCTGTGTAAGCAGAATGGCTGTCTTGGCAGTGTTTTATGCCTTAAGTCTTTGTCTTATGTAACGCACAATACTGTCAGTATTGTGCGTTACATAAAACAAAGACTTAAGGCATAAAACACTGCTAAGACAGCCATTCTGCTTAGGCCCTATTGTGCGTTAAATAAGACAAAGACTTAAGGCATAAAACACTGCCAAGACAGCCATTCTGCTTAAGCCCTATTGTGCGTTACATAAGACAAAAGACTTAAGGCCATTGCACGTAACAAAATTTTAGTCATAATCGTAAGGCCGTAAGAAAATAGACCAATCACAGTCAATTATTCTTCTCGCGCTTGAAGAATAATCGAGTGTGATTGGTCTATTTTCTTACGACCTTACGATTATGACTAAAACTTTATTACGTGCAATGGCCTTTAAGGCATAACATAAAACACTGCCAAGACAGCCATTCTGCTTAGGGCCTAATTCACTCGTTTATGCTGCGTTCCCACTATACGCGTCGCGCGTCGCGTCATGAGTTATCCAATCAAAACATCCCATTTTGATCCCGTCACAAGTAATGTAAAGGCCGTTGCACGTAACAAAGTTTTAGTCATAATCGTAAGGTCGTAAGAAAATAGACCAATCACACTCGATTATTCTTCAAGCGCGAGAAGAATAATTGACTGTGATTGGTCTATTTTCTTACGGCCTAACGATTATGACTAAAATTTTGTTACGTGCAATGGCCTTAATAAAATGTCATATCTATTTGTATAGAGTCTATTACTACGTTTACTCGAGCATTACTTCTCTATACTACGTTTACGCGAGCGTTACTTCTGTAGTAACTTACGATATATCACTCGTTTACGCGGAGTAAATTATCGCAAGTTACTACAAAATCCCGTTTACGCGAAGAAAAATCCCGTTTACGCGAAGGAATTATCGTAAGTTACTACAAAAGTAACGCTCGCGTAAACGTAGTACTATAGTAACTTACGATAATTCACTCGTTTACACGGAGTAAATTATCGTGAGTTACTACAGAAGTAACGCTCGCGTAAACGTAGTATTTGTCCTTTCTTTCTTCAAAAGATACGGAATCAAGAAATTCATTCGGGCAACGAACTCTCGACCAAATCAAATTGGTCTTCCCCAGGAACTTCTAGTGACTTTCCGATCTCTTGCCGCTCTTTACGTGCCTAGTAACTGGGGGTGTCTAGTAACTTTCGGTGGTTCTTCCCATTCTTGGATTTGCGAGTTTGCGAATTTAACTTGCGACAATTAAAATTTGCTCATGAATTTCATTTTCAGGGAGAGCAAATGGACCAAGCAATTCTCTGATTTATCTTTTCGTTATTTGACTTGCATGCATTTTTAAAAAGCGCCGCCTTTCTGTCTCGCGGCGTAATATTAGGCGATTTTTGGCGATCGTTTGGTATATATGGTTTGGTATGTATACCAAAGTTGCTATATATATATCGGTGGTTGCTATTGATTCTGGTGCAGTTTGGTACCCTTTGGTTGCTCATACCAGAGTCACGCCAAAAATTGCCTATTGCTATAAGCTATAATATTAAAAGAAGCAAGGATATAACATATAAATAAAGGTACAGAAATAAAAATATAATAAATATACACTATTATTATAAAGATATACAAAATAATTTGTCTTGAGTAACACACGTATCTTTTATAGAAATTAGTGTTTTCTGGAGAAAAAAAACATTTTGAGCAACTTGTTTGGTTCCAAGATCAATGAGGAAATAAATCATAATCTTATTTCCTCTTTTAACCCTTATTTTGAACTTATAATTAGACTGTTCCATTAAAGTCTCATACTTATTCCTTGGAATCAAATAATTTATGTAACATCACTCACATAGTTACTAAATTTTGAAAAATTATATAAACCATAACACGGATTATTACAAAATGATTCCCTTAAATACATCAATTTCTGTTTTGTAATTATAATTATATAATAAATATATATATTCATACTCATTATATATATATATATATATATATATAATATATTATAATTATTATATACATGTACATATATATGAATAATAACACAGGCACACAAAAAAGAAAAAATGTTTTGGCCGAGACACTACACTAGTGTATTCCCATGTATTTTTTTCCGCTGAATCCGAATCCGAAGTCAGAATTGTCAGTTTGGCTGAAATTTATGAGAGAACCTCAAAAAACTGCTCAAAATTTCTTATAAATTTGAGCCAATCTGACAATTCTGACTTCGGATTCGGATTCAGCGGGAAGAAATACATGGGACTACACTAGTGTAGTGTCTCGGCCAAAACACTTTTTTCTTTTTTGTGTGCCTGTGTAATTATACATTAATTTAACCCTGCTATATAAGTAGGGTTAAATTAAACAGTAATTACAATTACAATAACTGCATCAATTATATTATTTAATTATCTTAATAGTAATATTTTCAAGTATTATTATTATAATATAATAGTTTTTATAATACGATACAAAATACTGATTTACATTAAAACAAATATTATGCCATTCCTGCAGCGTCTTATAAGAGGTAATATTTTATAAAACGCATTTCCAATGTGAATATATGTATATAATGTTGCGCATAAAAATTAATAAATTGCTATTCAATGATCGTCACGAACACTGGGTATAGTGTACTTCTTCTAATACATGTTCTAATACAACTAGCTTATGAAATCTATTCATCTTCCGCTTTTACATACATTTATGGACATATGTCTAAAGTTAAGGCAAATACATAAATTGTATATAATACAATATATGTAATGCAACTTTTGGCACAATTATGTACAAATATTTTAAATATAGTCTTAAAAAATGCTATTATGCAGAATATCCCATAAATCTAGCATCATTATGTGCATGTAACATCATTAGCCCTGAGATCATTAATCATGTGTTTTCTGACTGGATATAAATTAACTTCGCGTATTGAGAACAATGGTAGACATATTGAGCAGATTGTAAAAGCTTTTCTTTTGTCCTTTTAATTATTTTGATGCTGGACTCATGGAAAACCCAATATGTCCGATCAGTGATTCCTATCCTAGTATTTACATGTAAATAAATAAAACTAGCACTTATGTCACACATATAAAAATAAATATCAAAATCTAATTTTTCAGCATTGTTAAAATTAAATATATTCCTTGTCTTCTTTTTACAAATTTTTTTGTACAAAAGAAATTTTTACTATGTAAACAATGTATTAACACTGGAAAATATTCAACGGCGATTTTTATTCAACTTCTATTACTTAATCGACGACTAATTAAAATATTATCTATACCGTTTTATTAATATTAATAATTTTGTCTTAAACAATTTATCGGTTGAATCACCGATACAGTTAATCGGAATTTGATTGAAGTCATCTTAGAATAATAGATGTATTACGTTACGTTATTTTGACTAGTTTAAATAAGTATTAAAACTAAAAACAATTCCAACAAATAAATAATTTTTATGCCATATTACGTAAAATAGTTTTACTTTGATAGGGTGTTACGTCTCCTCGAGGGCACGTCATTTCGTAAAAATAGTAAAAGTAGAAAACAATCACGTCACGTCTTTTTTCAATGACATTTTGAAAGCTAAACTTTTCGGATCGCTAAGTATGGACAGAGCAGTTTGCCCCGCGTAATTCGCAATGTTCGCGACAGCACCGGAATTTAACAATACTTGCGTCACCGACGTATGGCTATTGTCTATTGCGTGAAACAATGCCGTCCGTCCCGATTTCATATCCTTCAGATCTACAGTCGCACCGGCTGATATAAGCGCCCTGACCCCTTCCAAATTACCGTGTATACTGCAATAATGTATCGCCGCGAGACCTTGGGAGACAACAGATGACGTTAATGAGTGACCAGTTCTACAAAATTTTACTTGCATATATATATATATATATATATATATATATATATATATATATATATATATATATATACATATATATATATATATAAAATAATCTTACCGTCCGAATCAATTTGATCAAGTAAATCCGAATTCGAGACCCGGCTAACGAGCATCGGCAACATCGGTGACGATTGTTTGCTAGCTATAATCACTGCTGATTCATGTATGGATCTTGATATCACCGGCTGTGCTCCAGCATCGAGTAAGAGCTTCACTATCTCGCTGCACGCGTCATACTTGATCGCCAATTCCAAACTCGTCTGCGGAGCATGCAAAACTTATTATGTATCTATGTCTTTTAAAATTAGATAAAATTAAATGCGAGAGATTAGATAAAGGAAAGAAATTAAATTACCACTCCATCCTCAGTTGATATATCGACGCTTTGTTTACAGTGCTGAAGTACTATTAATTGTCTCCGGACGAGATAGACGTTATCGCTGACGACGGCGTTATGTATATTCAACATGCCATTTTGATCGTATTCTTTAACACGTTCAAAGTCTCTTTGCAGATTCTCCAGAAGGCTGTTACATCTTACTCTCGTCATCGATAAGGTCTCCTTCATTTTAAGGGCATCTGTATCCTCCTTCCAAATTCTTCCATAAAACTATCTATGTCGAATGGTCTCTCTTGCTCGCTTACATCAGGGTCTTTGGATACGAAATTATTATTAGAGTGCGGATCGTCCGTTAATCGATTTTCATTGTCGGCATATCGTGAAGGGTAACCTGATTTAGCCTGTGAACGTCTTCCAAATCTTTGTTTATCAATATAAAGGAATCAGGATCGAGCAGGCCGAACACCGTGGTCTGCACTTGCGTGTCGTGCACGGCTTTGTGATCCTCCGGCGGACGTATCGGGACGTATCTCTCGATTCCGATGCCGCAGTCGGCCAGGGCCTTCAACGCCAGCTCGCGCAGCTCATTGTCCTTCACGCTATCCATCGCTTTTTTTTATAATACTCAATCGATCCGACAAGTCTTCCTGAGGCGAATTCTCATCCTGCACATTTGATTGTACAGCGTCTGTAATTTGTTGTGGTTCTGGAATATCCCTCGCGTGATCATCGACAACCAGATGATCATTTCGAGATTCTGCCTTCGAACCTTCGCTTTGCGTATCGCCGCACTGTGTCTCGCGTCCAACTGTATCGAGATCTGGGACGTTCGTGACATCTTTTGTACTTGCCTGCGCCAAAACTTTATTCTGATTAGAGGAAAGAGTTTTATTATTAGGTATAACTGTCATAACATTTTGTGCATTTACCTCGGGCACTTGACTCTTAGGCACTACATCAGACTTAGCTTGAAGTGAACTACTTTTATGGTGCGACTTGTGCGAGACTTCATTACTGTTGAAATTTTCTCTACCGTTGGCACGTAAGCCGTCGTCATTTAAATCTTATCAATCTGATTTTTTTTCTGTCCAAGTCTCGCACTCTTCGAAGGCCTAATCATTTTCCAACCATTTTCCGTGTTTACAGCAGTATATACACGTTTTTTCTTATTTACTTTAAAACTTTTGTCGGACAGCGGTGCGTCATTTTTATCGCTAGAATTTCTCGCGAGTTTCTGACTCTTTGCGAGACACGGTGATTTGACAAGTTCTTTATGCGATTGTGTTTTTATAGTTGAAAAAACCTTGGTATTCTCAGTAATTTCTTGAATTCTTGTACAATTACGAACGTCTGTATCGCTTGTTCCACGGTGTATTACTACATACTTATGATACCGCTATCACAGTTTGACACACAGAACGTACAGAACTTATCCCATTCGTAGAAGGTGCCTTGGCATTAATTGGTATTAATTTAGTATTAATATTAATATTACTATTAAGTGTCTGTTTCTTCACCTTATCTTCCGTGCCTTGATCATTCAAAAGTATTATGTTCATTGGCCTGGATGTTAGATTGCTGCTGATGCAACCCACTTCCATTATCAATGCAAGAAATAATGCTCCTGCCGCAGGACAGCTGTGTCCAATTTTTCTTTGGAACGTTTCCGATGCTCTGCGGAAGTATCCTCTGTGGAAACATTGGATGCGGGATCGGAGCTAGCGTCAGTAACTTTTTAACAGGCTTGAGCTTGGCGATGGTAATCGTGCTCCCTTGCGGCTCGACGGGTTTCAGCTTCACGTTGAACTCTCCCAGATCTCTCCCTCTGGGGACAGGATTCTCAGCTTCTGCAGATTATAGGGAACTCGGACATCCGACTTGGGACCGGATGCCGGCACGTTCGCAATTCGACGGGAGAGGCTTGACATTTATACCGCTCTTCAGAGCCTGCTCCATCGTGCTGGGGAACTGCTGCGGCAGCTTGAATTGCCGTATACATTCCAGCGGCCGCTGGAATTTCTGTTCGCACTCCAGCGGCCGCTGTTTGTCCTCCTCCGTCAGCGTGCGCCTTTTCTTCGCCGACGGGGATTCCGCCGGGATGTCCATTTACATGCGCGAGCCTCAAAACGTCGACATCAAGAACCCTCTCGCTGGCTTTCGCGCCACTTCCCTCGGTCCCGCGGTAAAATCCCCCTCAGATGTCGCGGATATAACCTGTGTCAAATAAATGATGCTTAAAGTGGGAAATTCCCTTTTCTCAGATAATAAAAATACACACGGAATTCAACGAACTCGATCGCAAAGAATGACTTGCCAAGATCAAGTTGCATGCATATGCAACAATAAATGGAGCAGGAATCACTGTTACGAGGGGAGATCCCTGAGCCATCCCCTTAAATCTACGACCTCCTGCGATCGGCGGACTGCGCTCTTGCGCTCCGGCAAGATTCTTCCGCGCGTGTGCAGCGCTTGAAAACGAGGCATTTCCGAATTAAGGTGCTATTGCATTATCGTACGACAAATATTCAAGCATATTGATTGGCTACGAGATAAAGACTCGAGAACTTTTCCATCTTATAACCAATCAACACGCTGAAAAATTTGTCGCGCTACAAATAAAATACCGCGTCCGGCGTCCGACGTAGTACGACGATCCGGCATCCAATAAAAGAATTCTATTGTCTAGGAACAAAAAAATCATTAACTAGAAATTTTAGAAAACAAACTTTCCTATTGGATATCGAACATACTGTGCGTCGGACGCCGGTGTGGATCCTTCATTAGAAATATCTAGATATTTGTGCGCAGGGCCATTCAGAACGCTTCGTTTCAATGATTTTTGGAACGCATCGATACTTTTTAAAATTGTTATATAAAACGCATAACTCCCTCGTCTTCGCCACCGAAGGTGGCAGCAGTCCGGGAGAAAATGTAATAAAAATTATCTTATTATTCTGTATATTCTGTATATATTATAATTGCCAAGCGAACTGAAACCAGATACAATCAAAACTGTTATCAAAGAAATACGTTTACGTCCTCGATAAAGCTCTCTGTTTCAGAACAAGATATTTTTCATATAATTATAATCCCAAAAACTTTATGATATACCATACAAACTGCTTTTTAAGATCGCGGCTTAATTTTGATATTACATCTTCTAAGAAGTTATTTTATGTTTTGATTTAGTCACAAATTTTTACAATTTGCCTGCGTACACATTTTTTTATTACACAGTACCACAGCCAAAATAATTATTAAATTTCGCTGGTGGATTATGATAGGTGGGTGTTTCCATAGCACAATGATACTAAAAAATCGTTTGTTTACGTTACATCAAAATGCCTTTTTTTTTTTAATTTGATGGTTGGCCACTTTTAGCTACTTTTAGAATCAACTTCGGCTTTATTTAAAGCATAGTTATAAAATAATGACATTTTAACAAAAATTTAACTTTCTGAACATTTTTATTTAAAAGTAATAAAATAAATTAATAACATTTTCAAAAAAAATTTAAGAAGGAATAGTTTGAAAATTGTTTATTTTCTTAACGGCAGTTTAAAAACGTCGTCCTCAAGGGCTCAAGGACCAACATGTCAGCCAGAATAGAGATCCAGTTTCAATTTCCTTTATATCGTATCTCTGAATAGGCTTGGCTACTTGGTGAAATCTCTCTTCTTATTGTTTATTTGATTCTGTAATTAATACTTTTTTTGTAAAGTCAAATATTTTACGATTTAATAAAAATCGATGTCACGCGTGGCTGCAAACCAACTCGCTTTCAGTCGTTAGATCTACACACAAAATATACAAGTTTTTTAATTTTAACAAAGTGCCTGGCAAATAACATGGTATAAAAATCTATTTCTACTACATTTATCTCACAAATAGTATAACATTTCTTATACGTTTTTCTCTATTATAAATAAATTACTTTGCATGTCAATTAATATTCACTTATTTTTAACATAGGAAAGGTAAGGTTGTTGATAAAGTAAACTTAAATAATGTCGTTGTTGTTGGGTACAAGTGACATCTACTTGCGTTTCAAAGGACATTCTTGTGTGTATATTACAAAATATTGTTATCTGTCATCATATTCGACATTATTTATTACTCCATTTGCTTTATCTAATCAATGTTAATACTTTACCCTTTTTACCAGTTTGCGGTCCATTTTCTCATCAATCGGCATTCGATTTATAATTTTTTTGTAAAGAAACATCCCTTATAGAAATTTAATACTGTAAGTGATTATTTGGCTAGTAATTAATTACTTATTTCGAGTATTAAAATAATTAAAAACAGTACTTTTAATACTCGAAATAAGTAATTAATCACTATCCAAATAATCACTTACAGTATTAAATTTCTGTAAGGAATACCGAGCTCGAAGTCGACTCTTACACAACCTCGGCCTCAGTATGTTTCTTTACAAAAAATTATAAATTGGTCTCGGTATGTTTATTATAAATTATAATTTATACCTGTAACTAAATATTCTGCCCACATGTGTGAGATTTGCCGAATACTATATTTACAAAACTTAATAGCATAATAATTAAAATTAATAAAGTATCTCGAAAACGATTAACCGCCTACGTCCAAATAGGGGTACCATTACATTCGGGGGAACTTTCTCTGTAATCCTACCAAGTTTTATCAAAATCGGCGGAGTCCAATATAAAGTTCAGTTCTGAGTATGGTATTCTATATAATTAATTTTTTTCAAAAATTTAAATATTTTTGGCGAATAAGAATTGTCATTATATTTTGTTGCGCACCAACTTGTTTTCAATCTTTAGACCTGTAAGTCACAGACAAAATAAACAACTTTTTAAATTTTAATCAAGTTATTCCGCAAAATATGTGTGATATAAAAATCAATTTTTACATTTTTTCGATAAATTGTACAATTTGTTATATTCTTTTTTTCTACAGTAAATAAATTACTTTGTATGTATTATTCATAAAAAGGAAAGGTGATTTGGTTGTTGATGTGTGTCAATTTAGATGCAGAATTGAATTTATTTTTTTCCGGTTTCATGAGAGAACATTGTTTTGTGGCGTCTATATATTCGGTCGTATTAAACGCTTTTCTTCCCAGTCGTATAAATCTTCAAATATGGAATACGTATACTTTGGCGTAGAAAGAGTGACATAAAAGCGATGCAAACTTATATTTGATGTGTTGCCTCTACTTAACATCAACTATAGATTCGTATCGATTTCTGATACCCAAACGTATCCAAACGGAACCTGAGAAATAGGTGCGTGTTATATTACGCAAATGTGAACTGTCTGACTCATAATTGCCATATATCTTGATTTGCCGATGAATTATGCGGAGTTCATCCAAATAATGAATTCCACATAAGTCGCCGGCAATCTGCAACATGCTTTCAAATTCTCAAACGTTTCAATCGATAAATTTGGCTTCAGCAAACAAATTTTCTTGACCAAGTTCCGTCTTCTCTAGTGATCCCACAGCAATAACTACCCCATAAGCCGGTATTGGTCTCGTTTGAACGAATTCATATATGGCTTGGCCTTGAGTTTCAGATACATTTTCCAACGTTGCGATTCTAGACTTCAATACCGAAGAATTAGAACATTATAACGTTGCGTTATAAGTTATAAGTTTCAAATTCCTTGATACCGAAATCTATAAGAAATAAAAAGACGCAATGAAATATACCTACGTACAAAATGAAAAACGTTTTAATTTAATTTTCACCAAACAGTTTATAAAAACGTTTATAGATATATCAATGTAAGATAGAGACATATGTAAAAATACATTTGCAAACGTACTTTACAATTTCTTATTATTACATGCATTACTAATTTTTCCAATTTTTTATTACTTTTAAATATGATATAAATGAATAATTAACAATCGCATTTATATGTATAAGCAAGTAAAGAATCCATATAAATACACTCTGTTTATGTATACATTTTTACCTCAGCCGAATACGTAGATTTAACAGACGGCGTGGGTTCTTGGCATGGAAACATGGTTCTTGCATATACTAAATGTTCGGGAGCCGATCTCGACGAGATCGTCCCGATTGAAATGCCGGGATCAGAGATGAGCGCGCGAAGACAGTCGGGTTGCACGAATCCTCAGATTCGCTGGAGGATCGGGAGCGGGAGATAAACTTGAGAGTTCGTGTCGCAAAGCGACGCCCGGAGCAATTCGCGTACACGCGGAGATTTTCGTCCTTCTGACAAGGCCGTTCCGCGAATCAGATGTAAAAATCGGAGATCTTAAAGTCGAAGATCTTGCAGATCTCGGAGATCTTGTTCGCGGTCGGCGGAGATCTTGATCGCGAGGCCGAGGACGACCGCGAAAATGATACGGGCGCGCCAGCTCACAAAATCACAGCACACACTCAGTGTTACCGCACGCAAACAATTTTCAATCTTAGAACGCACGCACGAGATTTTATCAAAGATCGTCAGCTCCCGTACACTACGAACGAGCCGACGATTCAAAGTCTTCTGCCCGCTCGCTCCGAGACTCTCCGTTCGGCGGTCGCGCCGTGGAAAACAGGTGAACGCGCTTATCGGCCAATCACGCGGAGCGTGACTCTATTTTCAAGTTTTATTTTTTCGTTATAGGGTTTGCTAATGCTCGCGCGTCGAGCACGTGCTACTACTGTTGCGAGGCGCGGTGCCTCAACGAATAATCGCGCGCGACGCTCTTCGGGG
>JASTWK010001238.1:0-43354 GCA_030770225.1 Temnothorax unifasciatus
TCGTAGCCGGAGACTATTCTCCCGCAAAGATGCAACATCTGTGCATCGCTGTGCGGTGACATTCCCGTCCTTCGTTCCTACAGAACGAATCTATCGGGGCTGCGTCCGCTGTATGACGAACGAAGGAACTTTCCCGTCGGGACGGACGATATTTTTCGAGAAAATATCGGGAATTTTATTCCAACATCGAAAATAAATTCCTCACTCCCCCCTGTTTCGGGGGAGAAGAAACGGATTTCATTTCTTTTCAACAAGGGAGAACTGATTTCCAATCTCTTTTAACTGCAAATCGATTCATTGCCTCCTTTTTTCCTCGCCGCTCCTATATTCGAAAATTGGAGGACTAGACCGGGAGATCGCCGAGAGAAAATATCGAGAATTTTGCGCGAACATTTATTCCCAGAAATTGACGCCCCGCGCTCTTTTCACGTTCGAATCGTTTTACTCATCAAACCGAAACATACAGTATTTTTATCATGAAACATTACGCAAAATTGGAAATTTACTTTTGGATTTAAAGTACTTTACTGCTTTCACAAGATGACAATTATTTTATATAACCGAGCTCGTCAGTAATTCTCTTGAAACCAGAATACGCGCGGAAAAATCGACGTGGCGGAGGTTCCTTAAAAAATATATTCTTGGCAAGAATTTTATCGCTGGTCCACCGTTATCCGCACTGGTTAGAAACTCGAGTTATTGCAGGGAAAAATCGCGCGATCGGAAAAAAGAACGAACAGTTCCTTTTTCATGGCCGAGGACGAAAGTTCCACGAACGGGCGCGATCGACTCTTCTTTAAAGCATCGATGGAAATCGGTCGATAAACTATGCGCGGCTTTCGCGAGCCTTTTTTTTCCCGCGGGCATAAAGTGCCCCCGCCGCGCGCGACGGTGCCCACAGTCGGAAAATCCGGAGGCTGCATAAGAAGTCGGGGCTGTTATAAAACCGCAACGAGAATCGCTTATACAGCAGAGAGATCATAGATTATCCGGCGCTTATATCGGGACACAAGTTGGACACTTCAAAAACCAGAAGGTTACATCTCTCCTTCGCTTTCTTTGCGGCATTCTCTCTTGTGTATTCTTTTGCCATTCTGTTGCGGCTTTCCCGGGCGTCGAGGGCCCGTTTTTTTTAGCGCTTCGAAATCTCATGAAAAATAAGCACATATTTTCTCGCGGACGCACCGTCGCGTTTCCCGACGCCGGCGTTAAACCTATCCTTCGGCTAATCCCAAGGGAGCTTTAGCTCCACGAGAAACCCAGATTCGAAACTCGGTTACCACTCGAGGAGATTGACTGTTGAAAATTATAAAATTGAAGAGAGGCGTGAAGTAATATCCTCGAAATATATTATTTGCGTTTCGTGTCTATTTAACAACAAATATGAATAATTCACGCATGTATCCAGTTATGTGTATCCCTTATCGGTGTACCTACATATTCCAATCATACACGCCCTGGCCACCAATATATAGCTAAATTCTAAAGCATATATCGAAATACATTGGTACTTTGATGTTGAATATTATATTAATATATTGGCGCATCTATTTTCACATCTGCCATCAAATCTACGCTTCGTAGGTGCGCGTATATCACGCGCGCGCTATTGGGCGCTGTCAATGTGACAATACTGCAAAATAGACGACGATCGATGTTTTCCTTCACGTTCTACCGAAGCGGCATTCAATCTTTCAGAGAGGATGTCTCAGCTGGAATCACCCGCCGAAAACTACATCGGTGAGTTTCGATGAAATTTAATAAAAACATCGAACGCGCGACGACAACGAAAATGAACAATTATCGTTGTATCAGGAATTACGACATAGTTCGGGGGGAAAGTTTAACGAAGTTCCAAACACGACAGCGTGATCGAACACGGGGATACACAAGGCTTCTTGGAACCTTAGAGCCAAGGGAGGAACGGGGAACGCTGAGTTTAGGGCACAACAAATTCTTGAAAACTCATTTAACGAGAAGACCGGTGCTGAAAAGGAAATTGAGCGGCCGACGGGGAAGGGAAAGGGAGAAAGAGATCAAAAGGGGAGGAAAAAAGAGAAGGAAAAAAATGGAATTCGCGCATGATAGACGTATCCCCCATGAATACCAATGATCCCGCACGACCTGTCAATCACGACGAAGAGTTATCAGACATGCCTACGAACAAAGACGCGCTTCGCACGTCAGCGGGTCAATTGCGTTTAATTGAACCAGTAAAATCGAATTGGCACGATCCAATTATCTACCGACCCTACCGATCCTTGCATGTTCCCATTCTCGACGGGACGGTTATTCCCTCCGCTCCGCTATCCTTCATCCCGGCCGAAACTCGTAAGGAAATATCGGCTCGTGTCAATGACGTGATTAGAAATTCCGAACATTTTTCTCGACCGTGCTTTCTTCCTTTGTTGTACTCTTAACTGTATACTAGCCTTATAAATGTTTGCTTCACATAATATTAAACAAATTTAAATTTTAATAAAAGTGTAAGTCAAAGTAAACTAGTTACTAATATGTCAATTGACTAGCGACTGATACATTCAAATTGTTATTATATATATATATATATATATATATATATATATATATATGTAAAAAATATACGTAGTATTGGAAATACGATCTTAAATATGTATAACATGCCGAAGATAAGTATTGTATATTTATGTATAGATACAAATGTCAATTCCTCAAAGCTTCGGAAAGTGAGAGAAAACGTTCGCAACAGACGGATGTATTTACGGTGAAAAATTAAAGCCACAGAATTTATGTGGCTGATATTGAGCTGTATGAAGAGTTACAAGAATGATACCCCAGGCTTCTGCGCCTGACATTGTTTCCAAACGCGCTATCGGTTAGAAAAATGGGAAATGAATTATGACAGACCGATCCGTCGGCAGGCCATCGACTTCGCATACAAACGAAGACGCATGTCGCCGGACGAATTTCACTCGCGGCATCGAATCCGAGTGCCAATTGACATGTGGAATTAACCCCAATTGTCATGTGTCAATCACCGTTTAACTCTGACTCGACAGCCGCCGCCGACTCGGCTGAAAGAGCCAAGAAGTTCAGAGGGGAGGTGTCACAGTTGTGTATGTATATATCTACGTGTGTGGCATGTACACGTGCAGCACGTGCGTGTACATGTACGTCCGTGCGATGTCTAAGAGGAGGGAGGGGTTGGGGGCACCTTCTTACCTCGGCAAATTTACGCCGTAATTATTCAACGCGTTTGTTCCCGCCTTCTGCTGTTCCTTAGCTAGCGGTATTTATTAAGGCACGTTCCACCCTTTAATATCTTTGATGCGAACAAATATCTATTAACGTGCACAGAAGCAGAATACTGGTGTTGCGATCACCCACGTAGTCGTGTGTTTGCGCGAACTCTGTATTTTACGTTCGCTGTCCCTCACGAAGATATATAGAACGAAGAAAATACGGCAATCTACACATACACACACACACACACAACACACACACACACACACAGCACGGTAACCTATATTTAATTATGTATAGTGTTCCGCAAGCCTTTGTGCAATTATTAAATAACTCTGACAATATGAATAATAGTCTATATATATATATATATATATATTCTAAAGAATTACATATATGCCCACAAAATATTTCATGTATACATACAATCTAAATTTAATGGAAGATTAAATATTATTTGTCGCAACTGCTTGATCTTTGCAATATTAAATACGTCGTTATTATACTCAATTTTTATCAAAATTTCTTGAACTTTCCAGATAAACTTTTTCTTAATTTGACATTTACAATAATATTACGTAAAAAAATGTAGAAAATTGTTGACGTCGCGTATTCATATTAACAACAATTTCCTAGATCGATTATAGATTCTAGATTTTCAAGATTAAGATAAGCGATGTACAAATTATCTCCGCGATCAACTATAATCGCCGCGTTTTAATCAAATTTCAGGAAAAAGCATGAAGACGCGTAATCCAATACGCGACACGTGCGCAGGGTGGAAAAAAAACCCCTTTGATCAAGCATTCCGTTAGGACGAACTCGCGAATAGACGGTCAATTTGTAATAAATCATAGGTATGTGCATCGATCAACGTAATGGGTGGCGCCGTGCTACACGATCGCCGAGGTAATCATGTAGAAACCGAGAAAAGTTTCTTAGAACTGACCCAGTAGAACGGCTCCGCGCGCACAGCGTGTGGCCAGTTTCAGAATAATCGCAGCTTCGTGGGATCCCCTTCGTTCCCCAGGAACGCCTTCGACGATAAAGCTGACACGAGCGCGCTTGTAAGCAACTCATGCTGCGACGACGACTGTACTGTTACTTATTCAAGCTCTAAGTACGTACAACTGTAGTACGGCTGTGAGATGGATAAAGTTCAGCGAAGTGTACGGAATTTTGACACTTTCGACAAGCGCTCTAACTTCCAAGTCGCCAAAAATTTGCCAACATCTCTCGGTGAATTAAACTTCGCGAGGACAGGCGGGCGAGGAAACCTCGTTTGTCAGTTGATTTTAGCTAGGCTACGAGGCCTGATGGAGAGACAAAGAAAGAGAGATACAGAGGGAGAGAAAGCTAAATTGTCGGAATGTTAAATGTTGAAGATGAAATATACATGATATAAATTATGAACCACTAAAAAAAGAAATCAATTAACATTTCTTTACAGAATTATACGCGACTATAAACTTTTCTTAATCATCCTGTATGTGTCACACGTTATCCTAATATGTCGCGGCGAGCGAAAGAGCGGAGCGAGCACGTTCCTCTTGACAGATTGACGCGCTTTCCTCTTGGGAAAATGTATATAACGACACGTTTGTCTACTTATTCGCGCAGTTCGCGTCGACCGCTCTTCTCCGCTGCAGCAGGACAAAAGAAATAAGTACGTTAATACCGAAGGACGTGTAAAGAAACTGCCACGGCCGTCGACGACCGTAAGCGAGAAAACGGAGCGCAAGGGACGATGGCTTTTAAAAGTACGGCTGCCACGCGAATGGCAGGCAGCATGCAAGCGGCTAGCTAAAGAAGCGTCGAGTTAAAGGAGAGCGGCGGACTCATGTTACTACACTTAACCAGAGCGACTATAAAGAGAGTCATAGTGTGGATCAAGCGACAAGTACAATCGTTTCATCGCGCGCCGGGTATCATGCCTTTAACGATCAGCGCGACTCAAAGACGCCTTTTTTTTTACGCCCTCCTACTCCGGCCTCTTTTATTTTTTGTCCCGGTGGTGTTTGCACGCTTAATTGATACATGTACAATATTTTAAAGGCGTACCTTTCGCCGCCTTGTAACAACGCGGAGATACGATATTTTTATAATTATAAACAAACATTTTTCTGAGAAAAGCTACAAGTTAATCTTTAATACTAATTGATAAAAATGAATCGATTCAATCGTACTGTTTTAATGGAAACTTGATTAAATTCCTATTTAAGAGAATAATGTGGAGTCCATCGTTATAGAAACTTAGGATCATTATTTCCATCATTATAGGAAATTGAACTTTTGACAAAATAAATCATCTGTGTTACACGCGATGAATTATGTCTAAATAATTATTGTAGACCAAATTATAATATCCCGTAATTCGTGTAACGTCGACACAAGAATATTGCCACGGTTAACTAATTACGCATTAAATTGGACTACTTCCAACGTGGAATCATATGGATAACACCAACATTCATGCAAGAAACATAATATATTACTCGGTTATTTTGAGATTGGCATAAATTACCTTTCAAAACCTCATTAAAATATTAATTTACATGTGCATTAAGTCACTGTTCCAATATTCGCTGTTTACTCGAAAACAATATAGAGACATCAACAATATGATACACGTCATATGAAATAAATGGTAAATTTTTACTTGGTTTAACTTCTTCAAAAGAAGGCCATCAGACACTTTGTCGCGAATTTTTAATTATCGTCCAAACATTCTGACAATCGATTCACAAAATTTTTAACAAAATATGGAAACTAAGAACAAAAATTTATGCCTACTTTTATTTGTCAAATGTTCTGTAATATTCTGTAATGCCAACTCGCTTTTTAAACAACTGTCATTTTTCTGCATTTATCCTCTATAGTATCTGTGATCAAAGTGTCATCTAGTTACCCCGATCCACTCCCGGTATAAGCGATGGAAGTCAACCATTATAGTGACTGAGATCAATTTTGCCTTAACTTTAGTATGCTTTATCGGTGCGGAGATTAAAGGCGCGGTGTCCCGAGCAGAATATCGAAAAACAGGCGGGCTTAAATATAACGCGTTCGCCAAATAACGAGCCTAAATACGGGCGCGCCGACCGTGGCGAAGGGTCCCGAGCCCAGTCCGGTCATCCATCTTCTTACGAGCGCGCCGTGTCATGGGCAGCGTGACATTTTCACGTCAGGAGAAAAACCGTCGGAGCAGTCACGGACAGTCCAAGCCGAGAGAGAAATTGCGCGACGGATATATAAGGGAGAAATTGTGTGCGTGTTCGTTCCATTCGTCGTATTGCGTCGTGACGTTGAAGTTCGTCGACGAAGCAGCGACGACGAGATAGCCGTCGGCGGCGCGGCGATGAGGCGCTGGTCAAGAGAGAGAAAAAAAGTCGACCCTACAATCTTGAACGATAACGGAGTAAATATTTTCGCAGGACCCTGCGACCTACTGTATAGCCCGCCGTATTGTCCTTCCCACGCGAGTATATTGATAAAGCGATCCCCCGAGGATATCAGAGCGCAAATGTTCGCGAGGACTAATTAGAATTGAGGTCGATGAAATTTATCGTATGAAATGAAATATATCGTGATATTTATCGGATTTACTAGCTGGTAATTTCTGCACCTTTTTAAAAGTACCTCAAGTGTTTGATACTTGTAATAATTTTATTAGTATTGTATATTGTATCATATACTTCATGCATTAACCCTTATCAAGTTAGCCCCCCCACCATCGCAAAAAAAATCCGCACCTATTAAAAAATTTAGTGCTATTTATGTGCTAATTTGTTGCTCTAGTCCGGATTTTGTTGCTCAAACCGTTTAGCAGGAAATCGCGATCGAAATGGGTGGGGCCAGCTTATCGTCAAGCTAGCCCCCCCCATAATGAAAAACCCATATAGAGTGCTCAAATCCAAAAAACAAATACACCAGAATTTGTTGCTTTTTTGTTGCTCCAAGATAGCGTGAAAACATTTTTGAAATATAACGTTTTTTTAGAAAATACGTATATCCGAATACTTAACAGACAGCACTATATTGACTACATCTTAAACAACGTTATATTTCCAAAATGTTTTCACGCTATCTTACAGCAACAAAAAAGCAACAAATTCTGGTATAAACGTTTTTTCGATTTGAGCACTCTATATATTTTTTTTCGCATGGGGGGGGCCAGCTTGACACAGTGCTAGCCCCACCACATACTAAAAAACACATATAGAGTGCTCAAATCCCCCCAAAAAATACACCAAAATTTGTTGCTTTTTTGTTGCTTTAAGATAGCGTAAACAAATTTTCGAAATATGAGGTTCTGTAAACAATGCCACTAATAAATACTGCATCTTCGACCGTCATCTACGACTTCGATGCCTAAGAACTAAGTAAAGGAATTTGTTGCTTGGCTCTTTTTGGTCTTAAAATATTCTATGGACCGTGCCCTATCAGAATATGCAACTTGCGATTTTGTTGCTCGCCCCTAACTGCCAATAAACAAATTATTTATCTCCGCGTCGACCGTCATCCACGACTTTAATGATAATAAACTAAGTAAAAGAATTTGTTGCTCGGGTCTTTTTGTTATTTAAATATTCTGTGGACCGTGCCCTACCATAATATGCAACTTGCGATTTTGTTGCTCGCTCCTAACTGCCAATAAACAAATTATTTATCTCCGCGTCGACCGTCATCTACGACTTTAATGATAATAAACTAAGTAAAAGAATTTGTTGCTCGGGTCTTTTTGTTATTTAAATATTCTATGGACAGTGCCCTACCAGAATATGCAACGTATGATTTTGTTGCTCGCCCCTAACTGCCAATAAACAAATTATTTATCTCCGCGTCGACCGTCATCTACGATTTCGATGGCTAAAAATTAAGTTAAAGAATTTGTTGCTCGGGACTTTTTGGTCTTAAAATATTCTGTGGACCGTGCCCTATCAGAATATGCAACGTATGATTTTGTTGCTCGCCCCTAACTGCCAATAAACAAATTATTTATCTCCGCGTCGACCGTCATCCACGACTTTAATGATAATAAACTAAGTAAAAGAATTTGTTGCTCGGGTCTTTTTGTTATTTAAATATTCTGTGGACCGTGCCCTACCATAATATGCAACTTGCGATTTTGTTGCTTGCCCCTAACTGCCAATAAACAAATTATTTATCTCCGCGTCGACCGTTATCTACGACTTCGATGGCTAAAAATTAAGTTAAAGAATTTGTTGCTCGGGTCTTTTTGTTATTTAAATATTCTATGGACAGTGCCCTACCAGAATATGCAACGTATGATTTTGTTGCTCGCCCCTAACTGCCAATAAACAAATTATTTATCTCCGCGTCGACCGTCATCTACGATTTCGATGGCTAAAAATTAAGTTAAAGAATTTGTTGCTCGGGACTTTTTGGTCTTAAAATATTCTGTGGACCGTGCCCTATCAGAATATGCAACGTATGATTTTGTTGCTCGCCCCTAACTGCCAATAAACAAATTATTTATCTCCGCGTCGACCGTCATCTACGACTTCGATGGCTAAAAATTAAGTAAGAGAAT
This sequence comes from Temnothorax unifasciatus, assembly GCA_030770225.1. NCBI lineage: Eukaryota > Metazoa > Arthropoda > Insecta > Hymenoptera > Formicidae > Temnothorax > Temnothorax unifasciatus. Next base: position 8,774 of record JASTWK010001238.1, read on the forward strand.
TTGTTGCTCGGGTCTTTTTGTTATTTAAATATTCTGTGGACCGTGCCCTACCAGAATATGCAACGTATGATTTTGTTGCTCGCTCCTAACTGCCAATAAACAAATTATTTATCTCCGCGTCAACCGTTATCTACGACTTCGATGGCTAAAAATTAAGTTAAAGAATTTGTTGCTCGGGTCTTTTTGTTATTTAAATATTCTGTGGACCGTGCCCTACCAGAATATGCAACGTATGAAATTCTCTTACTTAATTTTTAGCCATCGAAGTCGTAGATGACGGTCGACGCGGAGATAAATAATTTGTTTATTGCAGTTAGGGGCGAGCAACAAAATCATACGTTGCATATTCTGGTAGGGCACAATCCACAGAATATTTTAAGACCAAAAAGTCCCGAGCAACAAATTCTTTAACTTAATTTTTAGCCATCGAAATCGTAGATGACGGTCGACGCCGAGATAAATAATTTGTTTATTGGCAGTTAGGGGCGAGCAACAAAATCATACGTTGCATATTCTGGTAGGGCACTGTCCATAGAATATTTAAATAACAAAAAGACCCGAGCAACAAATTCTTTAACTTAGTTTATTAGCATCGAAAGTCGTAGATGACGGTCGACGCGGAGATAAATAATTTGTTTATTGGCAGTTAGGAGCGAGCAACAAAATCATACGTTGCATATTCTGGTAGGGCACGGTCCATAGAATATTTAAATAACAAAAAGACCCGAGCAACAAATTCTTTAACTTAAGTTTATTATCCATCGAAGTCGTAGATGACGGTCGACGCGGAGATAAATAATTTGTTTATTGGCAGTTAGGGGCGAGCAACAAAATCATACGTTGCATATTCTGGTAGGGCACTGTCCATAGAATATTTAAATAACAAAAAGACCCAAGCAACAAATTCTCTTACTTAATTTTTAGCCATCGAAGTCGTAGATGACGGTCGACGCGGAGATAAATAATTTGTTTATTGGCAGTTAGGGGCGAGCAACAAAATCATACGTTGCATATTCTGATAGGGCACAATCCACAGAATATTTTAAGACCAAAAAGTCCCGAGCAACAAATTCTTTAACTTAATTTTTAGTCATCGAAATTGTAGATGACGGTCGACGCGGAGATAAATAATTTGTTTATTGGCAGTTAGGGGCGAGCAACAAAATCATACGTTGCATATTCTGATAGGGCACGGTCCACAGAATATTTTAAGACCAAAAAGTCCCGAGCAACAAATTCTTTAACTTAATTTTTAGCCATCGAAATCGTAGATGACGGTCGACGCGGAGATAAATAATTTGTTTATTGGCAGTTAGGGGCGAGCAACAAAATCATACGTTGCATATTCTGGTAGGGCACTGTCCATAGAATATTTAAATAACAAAAAGACCCGAGCAACAAATTCTTTAACTTAATTTTTAGCCATCGAAATCGTAGATGACGGTCGACGCGGAGATAAATAATTTGTTTATTGCATTTAGGGGCGAGCAACAAAATCATACGTTGCATATTCTGGTAGGGCACGGTCCACAGAATATTTAAATAACAAAAAGACCCGAGCAACAAATTCTTTAACTTAATTTTTAGCCATCGAAGTCGTAGATAACGGTCGACGCGGAGATAAATAATTTGTTTATTGGCAGTTAGGGGCGAGCAACAAAATCGCAAGTTGCATATTCTGATAGGGCACGGTCCATAGAATATTTTAAGACCAAAAAGAGCCAAGCAACAAATTCCTTTACTTAGTTCTTAGGCATCGAAGTCGTAGATGACGGTCGACGCGGAGATAAATAATTTGTTTATTGGCAGTTAGGGGCAAGCAACAAAATCGCAAGTTGCATATTATGGTAGGGCACGGTCCACAGAATATTTAAATAACAAAAAGACCCGAGCAACAAATTCTTTTACTTAGTTTATTATCATTAAAGTCGTGGATGACGGTCGACGCGGAGATAAATAATTTGTTTATTGGCAGTTAGGGGCGAGCAACAAAATCATACGTTGCATATTCTGGTAGGGCACTGTCCATAGAATATTTAAATAACAAAAAGACCCGAGCAACAAATTCTTTAACTTAATTTTTAGCCATCGAAATCGTAGATGACGGTCGACGCGGAGATAAATAATTTGTTTATTGCATTTAGGGGCGAGCAACAAAATCATACGTTGCATATTCTGGTAGGGCACTGTCCATAGAATATTTAAATAACAAAAAGACCCGAGCAACAAATTCTTTAACTTAATTTTTAGCCATCGAAGTCGTAGATAACGGTCGACGCGGAGATAAATAATTTGTTTATTGCATTTAGGGGCGAGCAACAAAATCGCAAGTTGCATATTATGGTAGGGCACGGTCCACAGAATATTTAAATAACAAAAAGACCCGAGCAACAAATTCTTTTACTTAGTTTATTATCATTAAAGTCGTGGATGACGGTCGACGCGGAGATAAATAATTTGTTTATTGGCAGTTAGGGGCGAGCAACAAAATCATACGTTGCATATTCTGATAGGGCACGGTCCACAGAATATTTTAAGACCAAAAAGTCCCGAGCAACAAATTCTTTAACTTAATTTTTAGTCATCGAAATTGTAGATGACGGTCGACGCGGAGATAAATAATTTGTTTATTGGCAGTTAGGGGCGAGCAACAAAATCATACGTTGCATATTCTGATAGGGCACGGTCCACAGAATATTTTAAGACCAAAAAGTCCCGAGCAACAAATTCTTTAACTTAATTTTTAGCCATCGAAATCGTAGATGACGGTCGACGCGGAGATAAATAATTTGTTTATTGGCAGTTAGGGGCGAGCAACAAAATCATACGTTGCATATTCTGGTAGGGCACTGTCCATAGAATATTTAAATAACAAAAAGACCCGAGCAACAAATTCTTTAACTTAATTTTTAGCCATCGAAATCGTAGATGACGGTCGACGCGGAGATAAATAATTTGTTTATTGCATTTAGGGGCGAGCAACAAAATCATACGTTGCATATTCTGGTAGGGCACGGTCCACAGAATATTTAAATAACAAAAAGACCCGAGCAACAAATTCTTTAACTTAATTTTTAGCCATCGAAGTCGTAGATAACGGTCGACGCGGAGATAAATAATTTGTTTATTGGCAGTTAGGGGCGAGCAACAAAATCGCAAGTTGCATATTCTGATAGGGCACGGTCCATAGAATATTTTAAGACCAAAAAGAGCCAAGCAACAAATTCCTTTACTTAGTTCTTAGGCATCGAAGTCGTAGATGACGGTCGACGCGGAGATAAATAATTTGTTTATTGGCAGTTAGGGGCAAGCAACAAAATCGCAAGTTGCATATTATGGTAGGGCACGGTCCACAGAATATTTAAATAACAAAAAGACCCGAGCAACAAATTCTTTTACTTAGTTTATTATCATTAAAGTCGTGGATGACGGTCGACGCGGAGATAAATAATTTGTTTATTGGCAGTTAGGGGCGAGCAACAAAATCATACGTTGCATATTCTGATAGGGCACGGTCCACAGAATATTTTAAGACCAAAAAGTCCCGAGCAACAAATTCTTTAACTTAATTTTTAGCCATCGAAATCGTAGATGACGGTCGACGCGGAGATAAATAATTTGTTTATTGGCAGTTAGGGGCGAGCAACAAAATCATACGTTGCATATTCTGGTAGGGCACTGTCCATAGAATATTTAAATAACAAAAAGACCCGAGCAACAAATTCTTTAACTTAATTTTTAGCCATCGAAATCGTAGATGACGGTCGACGCGGAGATAAATAATTTGTTTATTGCATTTAGGGGCGAGCAACAAAATCATACGTTGCATATTCTGGTAGGGCACTGTCCATAGAATATTTAAATAACAAAAAGACCCGAGCAACAAATTCTTTAACTTAATTTTTAGCCATCGAAGTCGTAGATAACGGTCGACGCGGAGATAAATAATTTGTTTATTGGCAGTTAGGGGCAAGCAACAAAATCGCAAGTTGCATATTATGGTAGGGCACGGTCCACAGAATATTTAAATAACAAAAAGACCCGAGCAACAAATTCTTTTACTTAGTTTATTATCATTAAAGTCGTGGATGACGGTCGACGCGGAGATAAATAATTTGTTTATTGGCAGTTAGGGGCGAGCAACAAAATCATACGTTGCATATTCTGATAGGGCACGGTCCACAGAATATTTTAAGACCAAAAAGTCCCGAGCAACAAATTCTTTAACTTAATTTTTAGTCATCGAAATTGTAGATGACGGTCGACGCGGAGATAAATAATTTGTTTATTGGCAGTTAGGGGCGAGCAACAAAATCATACGTTGCATATTCTGGTAGGGCACTGTCCATAGAATATTTAAATAACAAAAAGACCCGAGCAACAAATTCTTTAACTTAATTTTTAGCCATCGAAATCGTAGATGACGGTCGACGCGGAGATAAATAATTTGTTTATTGCATTTAGGGGCGAGCAACAAAATCATACGTTGCATATTCTGGTAGGGCACGGTCCACAGAATATTTAAATAACAAAAAGACCCGAGCAACAAATTCTTTAACTTAATTTTTAGCCATCGAAGTCGTAGATAACGGTCGACGCGGAGATAAATAATTTGTTTATTGGCAGTTAGGGGCGAGCAACAAAATCGCAAGTTGCATATTCTGATAGGGCACGGTCCATAGAATATTTTAAGACCAAAAAGAGCCAAGCAACAAATTCCTTTACTTAGTTCTTAGGCATCGAAGTCGTAGATGACGGTCGACGCGGAGATAAATAATTTGTTTATTGGCAGTTAGGGGCAAGCAACAAAATCGCAAGTTGCATATTATGGTAGGGCACGGTCCACAGAATATTTAAATAACAAAAAGACCCGAGCAACAAATTCTTTTACTTAGTTTATTATCATTAAAGTCGTGGATGACGGTCGACGCGGAGATAAATAATTTGTTTATTGGCAGTTAGGGGCGAGCAACAAAATCATACGTTGCATATTCTGATAGGGCACGGTCCACAGAATATTTTAAGACCAAAAAGTCCCGAGCAACAAATTCTTTAACTTAATTTTTAGCCATCGAAATCGTAGATGACGGTCGACGCGGAGATAAATAATTTGTTTATTGGCAGTTAGGGGCGAGCAACAAAATCATACGTTGCATATTCTGGTAGGGCACTGTCCATAGAATATTTAAATAACAAAAAGACCCGAGCAACAAATTCTTTAACTTAATTTTTAGCCATCGAAATCGTAGATGACGGTCGACGCGGAGATAAATAATTTGTTTATTGCATTTAGGGGCGAGCAACAAAATCATACGTTGCATATTCTGGTAGGGCACGGTCCACAGAATATTTAAATAACAAAAAGTCCCGAGCAACAAATTCTTTAACTTAATTTTTAGCCATCGAAGTCGTAGATAACGGTCGACGCGGAGATAAATAATTTGTTTATTGGCAGTTAGGGGCGAGCAACAAAATCGCAAGTTGCATATTCTGATAGGGCACGGTCCATAGAATATTTTAAGACCAAAAAGAGCCAAGCAACAAATTCCTTTACTTAGTTCTTAGGCATCGAAGTCGTAGATGACGGTCGACGCGGAGATAAATAATTTGTTTATTGGCAGTTAGGGGCAAGCAACAAAATCGCAAGTTGCATATTATGGTAGGGCACGGTCCACAGAATATTTAAATAACAAAAAGACCCGAGCAACAAATTCTTTTACTTAGTTTATTATCATTAAAGTCGTGGATGACGGTCGACGCGGAGATAAATAATTTGTTTATTGGCAGTTAGGGGCGAGCAACAAAATCATACGTTGCATATTCTGATAGGGCACGGTCCACAGAATATTTTAAGACCAAAAAGTCCCGAGCAACAAATTCTTTAACTTAATTTTTAGTCATCGAAATTGTAGATGACGGTCGACGCGGAGATAAATAATTTGTTTATTGGCAGTTAGGGGCGAGCAACAAAATCATACGTTGCATATTCTGGTAGGGCACTGTCCATAGAATATTTAAATAACAAAAAGACCCGAGCAACAAATTCTTTAACTTAATTTTTAGCCATCGAAATCGTAGATGACGGTCGACGCGGAGATAAATAATTTGTTTATTGCATTTAGGGGCGAGCAACAAAATCATACGTTGCATATTCTGGTAGGGCACGGTCCACAGAATATTTAAATAACAAAAAGACCCGAGCAACAAATTCTTTAACTTAATTTTTAGCCATCGAAGTCGTAGATAACGGTCGACGCGGAGATAAATAATTTGTTTATTGGCAGTTAGGGGCGAGCAACAAAATCGCAAGTTGCATATTCTGATAGGGCACGGTCCATAGAATATTTTAAGACCAAAAAGAGCCAAGCAACAAATTCCTTTACTTAGTTCTTAGGCATCGAAGTCGTAGATGACGGTCGACGCGGAGATAAATAATTTGTTTATTGGCAGTTAGGGGCAAGCAACAAAATCGCAAGTTGCATATTATGGTAGGGCACGGTCCACAGAATATTTAAATAACAAAAAGACCCGAGCAACAAATTCTTTTACTTAGTTTATTATCATTAAAGTCGTGGATGACGGTCGACGCGGAGATAAATAATTTGTTTATTGGCAGTTAGGGGCGAGCAACAAAATCATACGTTGCATATTCTGATAGGGCACGGTCCACAGAATATTTTAAGACCAAAAAGTCCCGAGCAACAAATTCTTTAACTTAATTTTTAGCCATCGAAATCGTAGATGACGGTCGACGCGGAGATAAATAATTTGTTTATTGGCAGTTAGGGGCGAGCAACAAAATCATACGTTGCATATTCTGGTAGGGCACTGTCCATAGAATATTTAAATAACAAAAAGACCCGAGCAACAAATTCTTTAACTTAATTTTTAGCCATCGAAATCGTAGATGACGGTCGACGCGGAGATAAATAATTTGTTTATTGCATTTAGGGGCGAGCAACAAAATCATACGTTGCATATTCTGGTAGGGCACGGTCCACAGAATATTTAAATAACAAAAAGTCCCGAGCAACAAATTCTTTAACTTAATTTTTAGCCATCGAAGTCGTAGATAACGGTCGACGCGGAGATAAATAATTTGTTTATTGGCAGTTAGGGGCGAGCAACAAAATCGCAAGTTGCATATTCTGATAGGGCACGGTCCATAGAATATTTTAAGACCAAAAAGAGCCAAGCAACAAATTCCTTTACTTAGTTCTTAGGCATCGAAGTCGTAGATGACGGTCGACGCGGAGATAAATAATTTGTTTATTGGCAGTTAGGGGCGAGCAACAAAATCATACGTTGCATATTCTGGTAGGGCACTGTCCATAGAATATTTAAATAACAAAAAGACCCGAGCAACAAATTCTTTAACTTAATTTTTAGCCATCGAAGTCGTAGATAACGGTCGACGCGGAGATAAATAATTTGTTTATTGGCAGTTAGGGGCAAGCAACAAAATCGCAAGTTGCATATTATGGTAGGGCACGGTCCACAGAATATTTAAATAACAAAAAGACCCGAGCAACAAATTCTTTTACTTAGTTTATTATCATTAAAGTCGTGGATGACGGTCGACGCGGAGATAAATAATTTGTTTATTGGCAGTTAGGGGCGAGCAACAAAATCATACGTTGCATATTCTGATAGGGCACGGTCCACAGAATATTTTAAGACCAAAAAGTCCCGAGCAACAAATTCTTTAACTTAATTTTTAGCCATCGAAATCGTAGATGACGGTCGACGCGGAGATAAATAATTTGTTTATTGGCAGTTAGGGGCGAGCAACAAAATCATACGTTGCATATTCTGGTAGGGCACTGTCCATAGAATATTTAAATAACAAAAAGACCCGAGCAACAAATTCTTTAACTTAATTTTTAGCCATCGAAATCGTAGATGACGGTCGACGCGGAGATAAATAATTTGTTTATTGCATTTAGGGGCGAGCAACAAAATCATACGTTGCATATTCTGGTAGGGCACGGTCCACAGAATATTTAAATAACAAAAAGTCCCGAGCAACAAATTCTTTAACTTAATTTTTAGCCATCGAAGTCGTAGATAACGGTCGACGCGGAGATAAATAATTTGTTTATTGGCAGTTAGGGGCGAGCAACAAAATCGCAAGTTGCATATTCTGATAGGGCACGGTCCATAGAATATTTTAAGACCAAAAAGAGCCAAGCAACAAATTCCTTTACTTAGTTCTTAGGCATCGAAGTCGTAGATGACGGTCGAAGATGCAGTATTTATTAGTGGCATTGTTTACAGAACCTCATATTTCGAAAATTTGTTTACGCTATCTTAAAGCAACAAAAAAGCAACAAATTTTGGTGTATTTTTTGGGGGGATTTGAGCACTCTATATGTGTTTTTTAGTATGTGGTGGGGCTAGCACTGTGTCAAGCTGGCCCCCCCATGCGAAAAAAAATATATAGAGTGCTCAAATCGAAAAAACGTTTATACCAGAATTTGTTGCTTTTTTGTTGCTGTAAGATAGCGTGAAAACATTTTGGAAATATGACGTTGTTTAAGATGTAGTCAATATAGTGCTGTCTGTTAAGTATTCGGATATACGTATTTTCTAAAAAAACGTTATATTTCAAAAATGTTTTCACGCTATCTTGGAGCAACAAAAAAGCAACAAATTCTGGTGTATTTGTTTTTTGGATTTAAGCACTCTATATGGGTTTTTCATTATGGGGGGGGCTAGCTTGACGATAAGCTGGCCCCACCCATTTCGATCGCGATTTCCTGCTAAACGGTTTGAGCAACAAAATCCGGACTAGAGCAACAAATTAGCACATAAATAGCACTAAATTTTTTAATAGGTGCGGATTTTTTTTGCGATGGTGGGGGGGCTAACTTGATAGAGGTCATGCATTATATAATTATAATTATTACCGTATACTTTTAAATATAGCTAATTTATAGTCGCTAATATCCTAAAATCCTAAACGACGAATATTAATAATTGACAAATGTCGATTATATTGTTAATATAAATAAATCATAAATATCGATATCTCAATCAGTGAAGGCAATTTTTAACAAGAAGACAAAATAACTATCTCGACATACGATTTTTATATCCTTTTGTTTTTCGCTTCTTTTCTCATTTTGAGATATGTAAAAATTGTTGCGATCTGATATCAGGAACCGGAGTCGGTTCCTGATAATCTCGTGAGTTCAAACTTCAACGAATAATAACCGTATTTATTCGCGGCAATAGAAATCGTAAGTTAAAAAAAAAAACGACCAATAAAATACCCCCAAGGGTTTAGCTTCCAAAGCCAATAATCCTGTTAACAGACCTGCCCGTGATTAAAAACTACATTAAATATACGTACATCGATATATCGTAGCGATACGCGCGTGGAAATACAATATTATTTTCAAATCTTTTATATTTTAAAAATTGGAAATTTTAATTTAACTCTCTTGTTTAAATATAGAGCATTTTGTTAACGCAGAATACATTTTGGCCATGTTATCTATATTGTTATCGATAATATCATATTACTCGCAATATGCTACAACTATAGGGCTGCATTTAGAAATTCAATCGGGGTAAACTCTAAACTATAGTTTACGTCACACTATAGCGTTAGAGTTTACCTAGGCTAGATGTGCCTAGGCATAATTCCTGAACGCCCTCCAGCATACGCCGTCTTTAGCGTTAAAATTGTTTACGATATTACGCACAGCGTCGAAAATCGAGCTCGCCGAAATGAAACCGGTTTCGAACGCTTCTCGAACGCGCATCGAGGCATCTTCTTCGAAATAACCGTGGTAAAACTTGTCGTGATATTGAAAGATGAAAAAGCGAGCTGATCGAAGATTATAAGGATTATGAGAAAGAGAAAAGAGTCTGACTATGATAGAACGAAGATGCTATAAAAGATAATCATCCCGATCTCCTCGATCAAGAAGAGATAAAGTAAAAAAAGGAATGTCTCTCTCTCGCTCTCTCTCCTAACGCGGAAACGCAAACTTGTTTGATCCTTTTTTGCGGGTCTCGACATTGCATACGTCATCATAATTCATCCCTCTGTGACGGCTATAAATAATAAGCCGGATCTCTTCGAGGTGCAAAAATTTATATTTAAAATGGTAAAGATTTGCACTGTGTCGGATAACTAGAAATGAGAAAGCGGATAATTGATATGAAGATATTTCGTCGGATTAATGAACAGCGAATCGTATCGGACAGGCGATAGATTCTCTTTTTCTTTGGTGTGCTTTAGTATGCTTGTGCTCGAAATTTTATGCTTATCTTGTATTTTCATTTGGCTTATTTTACCAGTTTACTCTTACGATACATACGCGAGGCTTCAATTAAGATAAATGTATAATAAGAACCTAAAATTTAACAATCTAAAAATCATCATGTACAAAATGACATTAAGAAGTCTAGAAATACGATACTTTATATTTGCAGAGCGTTAATAAAAATATACGAGATTCGATAAATTTTATCTACCCCGAACAAAATTGTCCACGTAACGAGGACGATTAAATAATGCAAGTTCAAAGATCAAAATGCCATGAAATAGGTATATCAGAGACTTTTTGGTAAAATACTTTTATCAGCGAAAAACTATGAGAGAAGATTTATATAAAGAATAATATCTATAACCTAAAAGAGAGTCGATACATCATCGAAATCTGAAGCCTCTAATAACCAACACATAATAATAATAAAGGTAATAAAAATGATAAAATAAAAGATAATAAAGTAGGGGAGAATCGAAGTACGAAAAAGAGGGATGGGAAAATCGACTTGGCGCGGCCAAGAGAGGAGAGAACTCGGCGGCCGGCGGGGCAGCAGAGAAGAGAGAAGAGGTAAGAGCGAAGGGCAACGGAGCGAGTAGTGCACGACGCGTGGTCCCAGCGTCGTTTCCCGTCCTGATTGGATGCTGGCTCGTGGCCGGCGCTCGCCATTCACCGGAAACGCGCGTCGGGCCAGGGCCAGGGCCCGGCGTGCTCCCTTCAGCCTTCGTCTCTCTCTTCACCTCCTTCACGGTGAGAGCGAGGCATCGCCGGTCGAACAACCGGCTTCCCCATGCCCCCCCGTTGCCCAACGGCGGATTAAGACGATCCGAGACCTTGAGCGAGGCGTAACGTCGAAGCTCCGTATGCGTACACATTTTATATAATGTTCTTGAAAACACAATATCGTAATATTGTTATAAAACCAATAAAAAAGATACAATTTTAAGAATAAAGAGTTATAATTATAGACGCAAGTTAGAGGTTTGAGCAGCGAAGATATAAGAAAGTTAAATGTAAAAAATGACGAAGAGATGATCTAAAATCAAGTAAATTAAATAAGAGCGACAGATACCCCGCATTATATCGCTATATTATAATATAATATTTAATTATATATTAATGTACATATTCGAACAACTTTATATTTGAATAACAAAGTAGGGAACAACCCGAGCGTGAAACAAACCCTGCGTTTTCGCAGTGTAGCCGCGTTTTATCTCGTTGGGAAACTTAATTATCCGAAATATTAGCGCGCTAATTATACAGTCCAAGTGTAAAAGTCCTCTTTCACACGCAAGGCTGCAAGCACGCGCCTGTTGCGCCCGGCGAGCAATCCGCCACTGGCCTTGCTCTCATCCTCCTTCTCCTTCTCCTCCACCGCCACACTTCGTCCTGATGCCCTCTTCATTCTCTTCATCCTGGCCACTGCCGCCGCCGCCACCGCCGCCACACCCTTTCCTCCACCACCCCGCACCGTCTCCTCGTCCCGCGGACGTTAGCATCTCTCCTTTCGCTGCTCTTTCACAGCCGGTACGAGGAAGGACTAGTCAAACCGGTCGGTCGGTCGGCCGGGGCCTCTCCGAAGCTACCGGTGTCCCAGGGCATCTCGGGAGTGAGCTGCTGCTGCCGCCGCCGCTCTCTCTACCTCTCGTCTCCCCTTCGCGAATCGCGCGACCGACTACGGTAATTGCTGGGAGTGCTTGCTAAGCTTGCGCGCTGGACAACAGTCCAGTTTCGATTCGCAATGTCCCTCGGCGCGGCGTCGCCCATACTCCAGACCCGTTTAAAGCTGAATCCAGGCTAAAAAAACTAGGCAAGAACGAATTAATTAACACTTGCGACGAACGAGCGTGGCGGGCGCTGCATTCTTTTGATGATCGACGAGAGACGATGTACATCTGGGCTTACTCGTATTCGCGACGCCAGATTTATCAAAGCAAGTTCGTACATTGCGAGATGCTCGTTCTCGCTCTTTGCTCGGTCTCGATTCAGACTTGAGAGACGAAGAGGCTATCTTTGCGAACAGTTTAGAACCGCTCTTGAGACGATTTATACTTGGATGAAGTGATCAATTATTGTCTTCGCGCTACTTGCGCTTCGAATAATGCGTTCATTTCGCTTTAAACGGCTATGTAAAAACTTGATAATTTCATGAAAAATTAAATCGTTTGATTACTTACAATTATATAGTCATATTTTTCTTTACTTGTTCCCACATTAGTAAAATCTCCAAAATATAAAATTCGTACAAAAGTTTCACACAATCACAGATTCTCTCCAAAAAATTAAACAATCTTCAAATTGTCACTTACATTATCACATAAAATAGTAAATATCGTTGTTTACTGGCAGTCGTAAATTATGTTATTCATGAAATATTTCGAGCGAGCAGTGAAAAAAACTAGGATAATGGCTAGCACAAATTTTCACTATTCAGCCTGTTATAGAAACATTAATAAGCTCCAAGCTCTCTAACAACACCCTACAATTTAGCGAATACGCTTTTTCCACAAACGAAAAATCTGCACACGCCTATGTTACATGTGTTTAACGCGCGATTTAACTTTCGATTGAACAGCAGAAATGTTTACAGTTCACGACAGAACGGATCGTACAATGCAATCGTAATATCGATCGTGCTGACTCTAACGGACCGTCTCTATTAAATTTCGACGTCGTTATCACGATGAAATGAACGTTATTTACACAATAATCGCATCATTTACGAATGGCGAGACAGAGATTGGCGAGAACAACGTACTAACGAGGGAACGTTTCGAATTGTCAAACTGCCCGGAGACAATTATGTAATTATAGAGCAACTCAAGACAAGAGACAAGTATATTTTAATACAGAAGTGAAATTTACTTTAATTGCCTCGCTCCTTTGACGTTCCTTTCAGAAGCGTTTGTTGAGATAGAGAAATCACTCCATTTTCAAGAAATTAAATAATAGTAGAAAACCATCTCATCATACCGCTAAAAAAGATTTGATTAAAGCCAATTTTTTAAACGCTATTTGGATATACATGCGAACTTCTGTATTAATCGGCACTTTTATGCAACTGTACAAATTAAACAAATAAATATAAGTTTTTCAATATAATCAATAAAATCAATAGTCTTTTACAATCTCATAATTACTTTCGAGTTTATTCACGATATTTCTCTGACTGCGCCCTATTAAATAATTCTGAAGAGAGTTTAATATTACATAATTATATTCGAATGCCCTTAAATGGCTTTATGCAGCCCTCAGTGTATCGCATCATCAATTCGCGGATAATATTGATGAAATAATAGTCAATTATGGCGTATGCGAGAATTCACTTGTGCGATGAGTTGCGGAAAGATCGACTTCAAGCCAAACGGATATCTCGTCCCGCATTTACGAGGTGTAGATTAACAGCAGGTTGTGCGTGTGAGTGAGTGAGTGAGTGAGTGAGTGAGTGAGTGAGTGAGTGAGTGAGTGAGAGGAGGGAGGGAGGGAGGGAGGGAGGGAGAGGGAGGGAGGGAGGGAGGGAGGGAGGGAGGGAGAGAGAGAGAGAGAGAGAGAGAGAGAGGAGAGAGAGAGAGAGAGAGAGAGAGAGAGAGAGAGAGAGAGAGAGAGCTGTGTGGCAGGGTACGCATCAAATTAGTTGAGCATGTAATCCCTACGTTGATCCGAGCGGCCCTTCGTCATATTTCGCCGGCCGTGTGGTTTTACACGCGGTTTTCGCAGGAGCACTCATTGTTAGTCATCCGTCGCGCGTGAAACACGAAAAGCGCGTTACGCGACACGGATTTTTCATTTTCTCGCGCGACGATTCGATCGACATTCCGTATACAACGTCTGTAATCCGCTTTTATACTTCATTAATGACTCGCAAGCAAAATGACGACATTCGCGGTTGCCTTAGACTTTTTGGACATTTCACAGTGGCCGTGGGTCGATTATTCAGAAAATATGTACGGTGCCTTGAGCATCGCATGTTTCCGCTCAACTCGAGTACGCGATGGATTTCTTTCCAGCGAAGATTCGATAGATCATCTTTATCTCTACCTTTCAATTGTAGGAAATATATATCCGGGAAATTCAACATTTTTGCTTTTTAACTGTTAACATTGATATCATTACATATACATACATGTAATAAAATATAGATCATGATATTTTTATTTTAATATTAATAACAATATTTAGCCACGTTGATATCAATATGCTAAAATAGAATATTAATTCATATTCAAGATTAAACGGAAATTACATTTCACAAAATTCGGTTTATTAATAAATTTAATTTAATTACTACCCAGCCAGATATAGACCACTTCTGATTGCAAATTAAAATTTACATAACTATTTATTTTAATAATAATCAAAGCTACTCATCATTCAAAGCTACTTTATCACAAACACGCGTGATGACAAGCGCAAAAATTTATTTATCCCGTCCTATACCGTCACCGCACAGGAAATATTTACTATATCTCGCTTTTAATACTGTAATCCAATATATTTTCAATTACACATCACAAGGCATAAGTCCGAATGTATTAAAATGATATGTAATACAGCATAAATCATATAATAGCGAGAGAAAGAGAGAGAACCAACTGTATCTCTAACAATAAGTAAAATTTGTATATATATTATTTAAATATTATAATTAAATATTATAATTAACATTAAATTATTTAAATATCATAATTTAAATAAAATATTATATACATATATAATATTTTGAGTAACCCACAGATACTTACAGATACACTATACTTTTCACTATATATTTTAAGAATTCGCGTAATTGTTTCTTTTTTTAAATTAATATTTCGCCGTTCTTGTCGAAAAATCGACCAAGGCGCAGCTCATCTCAGGACATTTCGCAACGTCGCTCTTCCAATTGATCAGGATAACCGCGTAGACCAACTATCCGGTGAAGCATAATACTCCGGGTATCTCGATGCCACGAGATAAAGGTCAATTCTATCGAATTGCGGCGCCTTCGAGCGTGTAGAAATAGGCAACAGGTGGAGAGCGTCCGGCAAAGCCACCGCCCTGATCAATACTTAATTACGCGTCTCCGCATCAGACCCCGAACTCTCCCGTTCTACCTTTTCTTTCTCGCACCTTCTCTCCCCTCATAGCTCCGGCGCGTTCGCAGTAAGTATTACCGATTAAGCGCCTTTTCCACCGGCCATCCACCCTTTGGCACCCCTATTTCCCGTGTCTGACGACCGTCGAGAAAAAAAAAAGACCCAAGATACGACATTTATTTTCGGTTTCTTTCCTTTTCTCAGGAACGTGTCCGTTTCTCCCCGTCAATCCTAGTTAAAGTCCCGCTTACACCGCTTCACTGTGTTGCACGCGCAACTGCACAACTCCGTCCAGAAATTGCCGCAAGACTGCGGTTGCACGTGCACGACGAGAGTTCGCGCAGCGAGATCGATCGCGCGCGAAATGGAATCTGCCCTAATTTGCGTAATGAATTATACACGTAAACGTCTTGCTCGATGATTCTCAAGGTTGGCCAAAATATTACCATCAAAATAGAATGGCGCATTATGTTGGCGTGCCTTGGCATTCGACGTCGAAATCGGATAACGATGATATGAAAAAGCTAATTACTGAATTCGGGGTAAATTCTGTTAATCAGGGTATTAAATTCGATATCAAATTAAATTGCATTACGAGTTTAACATATTTACATCGCCAATGCGGTCGACGGAAATATTAAAAGTTACAAAATATTGCACTTGCTTGTCGCACAGTAAAGCTTCGCGCAGAAGTTATGCACGCGCTTCTCGGAAAAGTTGCTCGTTATGTAACTTGTTACAAGAAACATAATTCTTGCGCGACGTAAGACGGACCTTACTACGTTCCTCGTTACGCCTCGATGGTTCCTGGAGGCATACACCTTCGAGGCCAGACATCAGGAATCCAGAAACTACCAGTCGATGTGTCGTGAGCGACGTGTAGATCGAACGTCAGGGAGTTGAATATTATATGTATCTAGACTAGATATACTTATTCGGAAACGCGCCCCGAACGAAGGAAGAGAACTGTGATTAATAGGTACGCTACGTATGTATATATCCTCTATCTCGACTTTTTACAACTTCCTAACCGGGCACATAAACGCTCCCGTAATTGCCTATTACTATAATTGACTGCCTGTCGGTCGTCCTAGGTCGCGATAATGGGAATCGATTAGCGCTTCGCGCTTCGTATCTATTTGATACGATGGTACACGTGCGCGCACGTGTAAGAACGTGATAAATTTGATTAGCGCTCTTCTATAGGCACGAGTGCGTTATGACGTTATTTGCGTTATTCAATTATGATGTGTTATTCGATTATGACGTAAGTACCGTCAAAGAGATTTTGCGCAGAGTGCCCTTATATACTGTCCCATATTTCACCGGTAGTATTTTTCTTTTTATTTAATTAAACATTATTAGTTGTCGAAAATAGGTAATTCCGTAACCCCGTTAAATATCTGCGCGTTAAGTTCAAAATATAATTTAAGGTAAAAAATAATTAAAAATAACAAAAAAAAATAAAAATTAATGATCGACATCGCGTATATTTCTGCCTTAAAGTTTATCATACATATAATAAGCAAAATAACTCTCATTTCACTAACTTCCTCGAATATTGAATTTGTAAAATCGTATGTATTTTTAAAACATTTTGAAACAAAGTAAATAGAGCACAATTTATTTTTATAAATTAATAATATATGCATATTTGTTTATTGACAACAATTTATTGCTATTTTTATTAACAATTTCTTATTCCGTTTATGTCAAAAATTTATTGTGACAAATTCATAGTGAATAAATCTGAATTTGTAGACCATGGTTGATATTTTTTACAAGACAGAAGTTCACCTTAAGAGACCTTTATTTTCAGTATGTTCCTCGTAATATCAACCAAGCTGGGAAGTTCGATCGACGATCATTAAATGAAATAGCCATAAACTGCATTTTAGAGCGCAATTACGTGCGCATTTGCGTCGGAATTTCAGCATGCAAACATTAAAGCTGACCAATTCGATTGCCGCTTTTAGCCGGCCGTAATAAGATATACTTAATGAAATAATTATAGCATGAGCTCTCGAACGACATATTTGCCGCCCTCCTACTCTCTCCGTCTCCCTCTGATCCGACAAGGTTTATCCAAATTAGCTTTATCTGCATTACATCTTTTAGTGTAAAAAAATTGCATGTTGAAAGTCTCCCATAATATTTCGATACATGAACGGTATACTGATAATAAAATTTTAAACATTAAAATGACCAAAAAAGCTCGTATGTGGGTCGGATAATTAATTGAAATTAATATATAATTAAAATAACATGCGTACTTACAACGATATCAAAGTAACGATAAAAATAATCGAACGGAAGTGTTTAACTGCCGCTGCGGATATATTGTAATATCACGTGCGTATCATGTAATGCGTGATAGGCAGAAATGTCAGGAATTTTAATATGAATATTTTGCAAATGTTTTATTACGGAGCTCAATAAAAGCGATTATATTCAAACATTGACACGCGCACGTTGGCCATTATAATTTTTAATTATAAAATTTAATTACAAAATTATATATTCTTCAAATTATAATTTTTTTCTTAATTGTTTCGCCATTAGTCTCATCGCACATAATGATTTTATCATTTTTTATTATTATGCCGCTTAATCTCGTTGTCCGATATATATCGGCGTGTTGCGCCAGCGGTGGAAAAATACGAGGTGCATCGCATGACAAGATTTTAAGAGCAGATTTATGGAAAATTGAAAGGTATCAGGCTGAGAAATGCACACGGTGGCCGAGAACTCGCGCGGAGTATTCACAGAATAAACCCACTGCTCCTCTTTCCCCCCTTCCCCCGCCCGGCTAACTATCATAACTAAGTAACGTAATTTACACACTATCGCATGTCCTTATATTATATTCCGCTGGGAAAAAAACCCCGGGGCCGGTGCATGCACGTGGGAGTGCGTGTGCGCGCGCGCCTTGCGTGCGCCCGATGCGGCAGACGTTCACGTGGGGTAAATTTTACGGGCAGATCCTGCGGAACAGGTTGTTCCGGCGAGCGTGGCAAGGAAGAAGGGAGGAAAGGATGGGAGAACTCGTAGGTAGGTTGGGCAAGTGTGTGCCGCGTATGTGCAGCGCCTTTTTATTCCGCGCACCCGGCCCGAGAGTGGTTCATCGCACTTGGCGAACTTGTTCCCTCCTCGCGAACTGTGCACACACACACACACCCGGTGCTATCATTACAGCGCGCGCTCGCGTTACGATTCTCGCCGGGCGCGATCGACGATCGAGTAAACCGCAAATCGCCGGAAATCAACCTCCGCGGAGTTAGCACCCCGTCTTCAGAATTTCGATGTGATTGATAGAGGCTCTGGGCGGCCCCCTGATACGTTTCCAGAATAGCGCTAACGACTGAAGAAACGAGAAGCTCTGAATATGGGATGCTAATTTTAGGTTTTTTTTTTCATCGAAAAATTCATCTTGATTTCTCAATAATCGATTTGTCCTAATTCAATTTCATAAAACTTTCAAGACGCGCTATCTACATCTTTCAAAAAATGTCATATTCTCGAAGAAAAATATTCATGCAAAATAAAAAAATTTCCATGCAAGAAACAGATATAACCGAAACTCTCCCATATTCGGTTTTATCGCACCGATTGTAAAAAAATAATTGTCAGAACTCTCGAGGGACTGAAACTTCGAAAGAAATCGTTAGATTTTTACGGAATTTCATCCACATGGAAGCTTATAAAATTTTCACCCGCGGCTACAAAATCACCGAAACTTTTCCATTTTTGCTTTTATCGTTTCAAGTGTTAATCGTGGAAACTCTTTCTGAAACTTATCAGGAACTGTAGAACTCGCTCCTTGGGGAGAAGAGCCAGGAAAACTCTATATTAATTGTATCGAAATTCTGAAAAAAAGGCGCTAACTTCAGAGAAAATCAGATTTTTCCGTAACAATAGCGCGTTATGAACTTATGCAGTTATTTTCTAAGGAGAAGATGTTTAACAAGAGATCCGTATAACGAAGGTTAATAACAGATATAATCAATACTTATTACAAAATAAGTTATATAAAAGCGGTATATCAAAATCCGAGTATATTTGGTTAGGAAAAGCCAACGCGCGTTAATGAATAATTGAGTTCACAAATAAGATAAATATAATTATAATTACAAATCGTAATGACGAGAGATGTGTGTCAGTTTAAATACGGTCTCCATCGAGCTCAATAATGTAAAGTATTGGCAAAATATTTATATTAAAATATTCTCCGCAATAATATTAGTATGTACTGTTAACTAGAACAGTAGTACTTATTAATACTGTTGGCAAGATGTCTCAGAAAAGCTCTCGAGCGCATTAAAGAATTAAGAACGCGGCCGCAGTTAGCAAAGACTATGGAAAACTTCCGTGGCGTTTACCAAAGTCTTTAAGAGACTCCTATTGTTCGGAAAAGACTCGGAAAGACTTTTCTTCCCGTAGCAAGCAAGAAAAAGTTTTTCCTCCCCCCCCCCCGACTCGCGCGCATAAACCGACGAATGTTTATTTCGTAGTATTAGTCGGATATTAGTGAACCGCATCAATTCTCAGTCGCTCGTGTAAACACATTGCAGCGTATGTTAACGCGAGGCGCAATATATTTCTCATCGCGTCTTCCTCAATTCGGCTACCATTACGTTGAAAATGACACCTTTGCTTTTTCTCGCACGCCGGAATGGGAGTTGGCCGTTCTGGCGAGTCTCCCCCCTCCCCCCCCCTCCCCCCGCGGGCGTGTATGCGGCTTAATGCGGCCGCAGGATAATCCGCAAATCCCCGACAACGCCATTTTCGCCATTTGTTGCTGTTGTGAATATTATGGTAATCGGGATTCGAAGCTCCAATAACGTTGTTGGGTAGCGTGCACGGGCGAAAATATCAATTTCAACCGGTATTATCGAACTCTCCGATATTCTGTAAGCTCACGCAGCACCGATTATCCGGCACGATCGATAACACGAATTTCCCCCTCTCCCTTCCTCTTCCCGCCCTCTCGCGCTTTCCCTACATCTCTATTTCTCTCAGTCTCTATGCGGCGCTTCGGCAATACAAGCGAGAAAGGATCTTATTATGGCGGGTATAATAGGAGTTTCCATCGTTATTAGATTCATAATCTGCGACATTGTTTTACAGACAATACAGTCGATTTGTTAACTCGCACACATGCACAAGTCACCGACCAGTTGGGTTTTGCATCAATCAGAAACGCGCTTGGCACCGTCGATTCGACACAAACGGTATTTATTGATCAATGATTTGATAGGATGATTAATATCAAAGACGACGCTCTGTGCGCGTGGAGCGACGTGATTATTAACCAGATCATTTGTGCTGCTGCAAACTGACGCTTCGTTGAGCTAGATTGAATAAATGCCAATCGGTTACAAGCAAACACATTCGAAACATCGTACCGTTACAAACTCTTGGTTTTCAATTTTTGTTTCGAATCGATGGTGATATGAAATGGTAGAGTGTCATATAAAACTGCTTTTTCGCAAAACGCCGAAAAGAATCGTATTTCTCTAATTAAACTAGCCACTCGTCCATTTTTGCTAACAATAAATTCTATTGATAAAAACATATTTCGATTCACATCCTATTTCCTCGTTCATTTCAATATTGTTAAAAATGTAATCATCGATAAAATTAAAAGAAATTAATCTTATTGTCAGTAATTATGTTGACCCTTAAAGTTTAGCAGAAATACTGTTAGTGATTCTAAAAAAATACTTTTCTCTTAAATTAAAAAATTTTATTCTGTAGACATATATAATATCTTGAAGCCATCTTAATGATAATTTTCTTGCTTTTCTTCAAAATGCGAACTTTAAGAAATTATCTCTTTACAATAGAAACTAATTATGGATTTAATTACTCTAAGATTGAATCACCCTGCGTTTGTGTAAAATCGTAAAATTTCATCGAATCTACCAGGCTGCGGCGAGTTTCTCTGCGCGGTACACAGTTTTGATTCACGTCGTTCCCGATCTCGTCGATACGTTTACGATCGCGAATTAGAGCCAACGTTCCAGAGAAATATGATCTGTATTGTATCGGCCCCCGGAGAGATACGCGCGGGTGCACGACTGTGACTCGGCAATTCTCGATTCTCTCGATCCTCGTCGATGGAAAGGAACGCGGTTATCGCAACGAACGGCATATAAACGATGAAGTATAATACGAACTCGTAACAATGTTGCGCGGCGCGGAATTCCCGCGGCGGAAGATTGTCGGCGACCGCAAGATTTGCTATCGACGAAAATACGGTACGAAGCGTCAGTGAGTTAGCGCCATTGTGGTCGCTTTCCGCGCCGGAAAAAAAAGCCCAAAGAGAGACTCGGTAATATCGAGGTTACGAGAGAGTGTGCAACGGGAGTGTGGGAATGCAATGTGTGCTACGTGTGCGTGTATGTGTGTGTTGTGTGTGTCTATCGCGTACTCGCGAGATATTGCCACTCGCGGGTATAGTCAGAGCGCGGACGAACGCGAAAGGGGCGTACGCCGAAAGAGAGGCGGTTTCTCTGATATCCGGATATCCGAGAGAGAGCACACGGCCAGGCATTTCTAAAATTATTCGGTCCCATTTTTAATCCCGCTCGAGTGCCGAAGCCGCCACTGTGAGTTCGCTACGAGCTTCAATTCTAGATGTTGCAGATGCAAAAAAAATCTCTATACCTTATAGGTACGTCAAATTTCATCAACAAAAACCGATGATAAACGCAAGTTTTTATTTCAAATCCGCAACTTAACTTTCAGTCTTCAGTAACTATATAATCAAGAAATCGATCGTTATAACAGATGAATTTCCTGTTGACTTTTGGTACGCCCTATATAAGTTTCGTAGTCATATATACAGACGAGAATCTACCCTCTCGGCGAAATTTCTCTTTCTTAGCTCGATATACGCAATTTCTAAATTTACGGCGCCGTTACCGAGACGTATTTTATTCGGCTCTCGCCACTCTTTCTCTCTATCTCTCTTCGCGAAGTAATTTTCGAATTCCAGCGGTGCCAATTAATCTTTCTATCTGGAATGCAATTAACACGCAACGATACAAACAAAAGTAGATCGATCAAGGCCAGAAACATTTTTAAGCAAAGATTATTTTCGCGCCTGTTTTTTCTCCATTTAGCTTAATATCATTTGTAAGGTCTGAAAAATTAAGTGGTTGATGTTATCTCGCGCGTTATTATTGACACTTTTCTGTCGCGACTTGAAATAATTCAACAAACGGTCGCAACTTTATAAAGATTTCAGAACCAACCCATATCCACATACGATTCTCAGTTTAGAAAATCACTTGAATAATATATTCTCAAAGTCTGGCAGATTTCTCTTGGGACAATCCGTACACGGTTATATCTCTGTTGGGAAACGGTTTGAATTCCCGGATAGCAGGCTACTCGAGTACCAATCGCACATCCCATTACCGATAATCGTATCAATGTTATATTCCAGACATGGGTTTGTACACGGCGCGATGACGCATTTATGATCGGCGCGAAAAAAAAAGCTATCGATTCCTTATCCTCAATGTGTGTCGATATTTCGTTTCAATACACGTTTCTTCCCTCGCGCTTTCAAATACTCTCACCCGACGCTCCTTTTCAACTGGCGTTCTCGAGAATCGCTCGATTGCGGTCGCACGATTTGTTTACTACCTACGTTTTATCGTTTGTGTTTTTTTTTTATGTACCATGCACTGTCTTTACTTATATACGGTTCTCTCGCCACACCGTTTCTCGTGACCCGATAACATAGCAATGATATGCGGCGCGCCGCGCCGCGCGTGGCAACGGGGATATGCGCTCGAGGATGAACTTTTTCAATTTTATAGCGGCCCCGCGGAGTCGTGTCCTGCGGGAAGACTCGCGGGGGACTCTCTCTCGTGCCAATATGTACAGCGAAACGGTTGCTGTCAAGCCGCGAGTCCACCGCGAGAACGGAGAGAGAGAGGAAGAGAGAGAACTCACCTCCATCGGCCGCGAAACTTCGGCGATTCAAGACGCAAGTTGGTACCGTGAAGTTAAGGCTGAGGGGAGACGGGGAAACGACGACCGGCGGAGCGGAGGGGAGGGGGAGGTAGAAATTTGATTCCAACTCGAAAATGCCGCGAACCCTCAACCGCGATTCCGCTTCCTATCGCCGCGAGCACGCCGAATATTTCAGTACGCTAGATTCCCGCCGAAAGCAGACGGGAAGGAAGCGGAGGTGAATCGCGATATTCGGCGGAGGCGACCTAAATCTATCGCGCGCGCGTCAAGCGGAATTCCATTTCGGCGAAACTTTATTCTTGGGTAAACGCGAAAAGAGCAAGGGTTATAGGATCGAGAGTTTTCGAAAATGTTCACGTTTCAATTTCGCAGACGTGAGACTCGCGAGTTTACGAGATTCCTATTTATCTCACGAAAAAGCTTATTATGATCTATTTAAGAATCACTTGCAAACACGATTCGTCCAATATCAAGTAACCATCGCGAGTTTGTATAGTAGTCATATATTTCGTATTTTAATTAATAAAAAAAAGAAATAAAAGTTAGTAATCGGTGAAATATATATTCCATATCAATTTTAAGTGTTTCTTTGAATAATAATTTTTCTAACAGCTCTTCTATCTTGAATATCTGTCGTACAATTGTATGAATGCCTGAATCTGCGTTATGCGAAATCGCGAATATAACTTCTCATCAAGTGAAACAACAACGCGCGCGCAGAGGCGTCAGCAAAGATCGATCGCTGATTGCAGGTGGATCCTTTGATCCCGTTTGCCCCCAAAGTCAAGACGATAGCTCGTTATCAACCGCCGGGTATCGATCCGCCGTGCCCGCGAGGGAGATATCGATCGATCGGCCGCGGATGATCCGATCATGGCGAGAAGCGGGACGCGGAATGTACGCCGGCGTCGTCGATGACCGGCTCGTTAATTGATTTCATACTAATTGCTACATTCGGCCCGCCTTTAATTAGACTCAATTAATCTCGACGGTATATCCTCGACTAACGATCGATATCAAGCGTCTAATGTGAGAGCATCGCATCGTCGAGTGTCGCGCGCTCCCGTCTTTCATTAAGCGTGCGCCGATATACCGGCGTCGATTAAAGGCATTTCGCGCAAAGATGACTCGTTTCCGTTTACTGTTTGCGCGCCCTAACGGTATTGTCACTGATTCTCCTCAGAATTGCGCCCGGAATACATCTCAATGCAAATCATGCGATTCATTAAGAGAGGAAATTATAGAGTTTCTACGGCGAAGTTTAATTGGAAACGGAAAAACAGGTTTCTATTAAGTACTATTAACGGGAGTATTGATGTATAGTCTTTGCCTGTAACTTTATATTTTCTATGATATCATCACGATACTTAGAAATATATTTATAAATCCAGAAAATAAATACATTATATGGAGCGGTAAAAGCCATAATGGTGTAAGTGAAATTTATTTAAAATATTGACTCGTGTGCATAGATGTAATTTATATATTGTATAGATCTTACACCACTACGGCTTTTACCCTTCCATATACTGGAAGAGTGAATATAAATAAGTAAAATAAGCGAATTAAATATGGTATACTTATATATATATATATATATATATATATATATACACACACACACACACACACACACACATTATCTGTAATGTAAACGTTTGCCGAACAAAATACTACGATTGTATAATAAAATTGTTGCAAAAAACGATGTATATCATTGTAAAACCTTTATGTAAATCTATTTCTTAGAAAAAAAAAATATGACTCGCAATTATGGTCAAAATTATAAATTAACAGAGAAATAACTTCTTTCAGCAGCCGGAAAAAACAGTGACGACTGGTTATTACAAAAGTGTTCGCGCGGACAATAGTAATTACAGCCGAAAAGTGAGCTATTTGCGAGCAAAGTTGTCCAACTTACGCGTGACATGCGTTTGTATACGGCTCCGTCTCTTTTTCACTCTCTCTCTCTCTCTCTCTTTCTCTCCGTGTCATCGCCCGCAGTTCCCTCTGCGCCATTTGTGGCACGCGCGTAACCATAGGCTCGCGAAAATTAGACGACCAGCTATTCTCCGACTTTACTGCACTCACCTGCAAAACAAGAACACACGCAACGAGTTAATTACGCTTTGCCCGCAAATCCTGGTCCTTATATGTGGATAACAAGCCTTCGCATTTCGCACGCGTTCCTAGCCACACGGCACTTTTTAACATCCGTTGTTTTAATAAAAGAAGAAAGACAGATGTTTATGTAGACTCGCGAGAATAAGGAAAGAACTAATTAGACTCTGACTCTTTAATTATTGTCACAGTATTTTATTATATTTTAGTTGTAATAATCAATTGTAAAAATGCATTGAACATATAACATTTCGATCCACTTTCAAATTTTCTTCAAAGGCTTAAATTGACTTAAAAGAATTAAAACGCTTTAATCCAAAGAACATATGTTTTACTTTAAGTCTCACGTCTCATTGTTTCAACGTAATAGCATATTAGCATTGCCAACACTCGAACACTTGGAGAATCGTTACAAAAAATCGGATTCCGAGATACTTAAATATACAATTTTAAGCAGCCAAGAAATACGTGTATCGGATACCTAATTTGAATATCCGAATATATTCGTGTGTCAACCTGAAACCTGAAACTTAAGACAACTCTCTATAAAGTATAAAAATGGTAATCGAAATCACTGAAAGACGCTGAATACCCAAAGAGTCGTAATATCCGAAGCATTACCTGACTAAATTAAACTCCGCGCTAGCTAGCTAATATTCTTGTAATTACCCGGATGGATTAGATTACGCGAGCGAAGATAAAGTGCAGACAGATAGTTGAAATTTTTTCCTGATGCTATTTTAAAACTAGCACGTAAGGTATAGCCCGTTTCATTTTTCTCGCGAAGAAACGTATATGCGTTACTTCTCGGCAATTCTAAAATTCGACCAATTTTAGAAACTCAGGAATGAATAAAGTGTCATAATAATGTCCGATTCATTTCACAGGAAAAACAAATTGCAGAAGCTCGCTATTTTTGGATACTTTCGAAGGAGCATGATCACGCACTTTTGCAAGATTATTGATAGAAGAAGCTTATGCACATTGTGTAATCACAAATAATAATATATGCTTAAAAGCAACTTCTCAAAGGACATAAAAACAAAAGCAAAAGACCCTACATTTATATTTCAATTTTCAACAAAGGAAATCGTCCTACATCCACCAAATGCTTTTGTATAGCGGACAACCTGCACGCCGAATGATAATTCAGTCTCTAGACTTACGTAGCCTCGCACGTGCCAGTGAGTGATCCTTAAGGGACTCTGTTCAGAGAGATACACACGGCGCCAGGTGCCTGCCAGGTGGAGAATCCACCTGCCTACAAGCTGCTGCTAAGATTTCTCCCCTCGTTTGACGCGTGCGCGAATCTTCTCCTTTGAGAGAGAATCGATGGAGCTGACCGAGTCATTACCTTTTTGTTACTTTTTGTTACTTTTTGTTACATAATTAAATCAAAAATCGTCGGACACGCGAGCGGCTGCGACGAAAAAGATAATCGGCGAGTAATATCGACGTAGTATCAAACTCGTAAAAATCACCAGAATGTTGTTTATAAGTATTATATATCGTGTTCTATGAAAACTCTATTTAATTATGTTATTACCTTACTAATTAATATCGTTGTTAATTAATAATCTGATGTAAAATGTAATCTGATCAAATTTTTTTCTCAGTGTATAATTAATTTATTTTAAAAGTGGGCGATCTTGCTTCTTCGCAAGTATCCAAAAGAAAGATTTCTCGAGCTTTTATATTCATATTCTCTCATTATGTCTCTTGAATTTATCAATGATCGCTCGTTGTTTCCGCGCGCGGTCGGACCTTGGTGACAACGCGCGGTTTGCTCGCCTAACGAATCCATCGAACGCGATAAATTATTACCGCGGGCCCGCACGCAATCGATAAGAACTCGATGCTCGAAGGGGTTAACGAGCGTCCGATGACCTCCCTCCGCATCCGCAGAGAGTCCATGGGGGTGTGCGAGGCACGGTTCATGAACAACGTAATACGCGCGACGACTGCCATTATGGGTATTATACGTTATCCCGGTTTACACGTGCGACAGCAAACAACGCGACCCGATGCACATACGTGCGTACGTGCGTGTGTGTGCGCGCACTTCTCCACGTGTGAATCGCGCGAGCACTCTTCTTGCTTCGACGCGTAAGCCCGCCTTGTCAACCTGCGAGAGTGCATTATACACACCTCGATGCACCGACAACCGGGTGTCAAAGCGCAGAAACGTAGTGGCGACTGAAACTTCAGCAACTGAATCTTCTCTATCAGCTGTGCCTGTGCCGCATTGTTCGAGCAAAATTCTTTTCAAATAATTATTTTAACGCCTAATTTTAAGGATCGCCTTCAAAGTCGTAATATGTTCAAAACAAGTAATAAATTAGTTATAAAGAATAAACAACTAATAATCTTTCCACAAACATGGCGAGATATCAAAAGATTACACGACAGCGTGTATAATCTCTACAGCTACGAAAATTCAGATTAAATTGTTTCTAAAGTTTCAAGTATTCCTTTACGAACTTTATCTTGCTAAAGAAGCTATTAAAAGATACTTTATGATATTTCCAATCTTTCTCTAATAACGTGAAAATTAAAATTCTTATGCCAGGATTTGACATTCGAAGTAAAATTGACATTTTTTGCAAAAAAAAACTATTTAACGTCATTTACGCCTTTAAGTTTAATAATAACCAAACTTATTTAGTAATTACGCCACTAAATTGCACACGTAGTCTGTACAAAGAAAACGCAACACGATAAAACTCTTCTTGTAGCAGATACCAAGATACTCCAAACGCGTTCCACCGAAACGGAATGAAACGGAAATGGGCATGCAGGTGCTGCTGTTACAGGTGTAACCATCGCATCGGCGGCACCCTTCGTTTCTCTCCGTCTCTCTCTCGCTCTCTTCATTCCCCGTCTCAGCTCCGGCTCGGAATTACCGAAAGTAAACTTTCCGCGTGTAATGCGGTTAAGCCATAATCGGATCTTCTTCCCTCGATACGCGAAGCCGTTGTTACCTACCCGCGCCCGAGCTCTTTAGATGCCGGATACTACAACGTAGTTATTCCACTTCCGACACGGGGCCAATGGTAGTGGTAAACGGCGGCTCGGACTATTAAGGATACAGAAGTCAGAAGTCGACGAAACTCGGAACATGGCTCCCGCCGCCGATGGCCGGGCACGCTCTTACTTATTTAGTCCCGATATCAAAGCAAAGCGATAGCCTCTTAGATGTAAAGAGCCCGCGTATAACTTATTCAATGTTGCATCGACTTCTCGCGAACTACGGCTAATTAAAGAACCTTTTTATGAGAATGCTAAATAGTCCGATGAAATCTTGACGAACTTATTGCGCGATCGCCGTTGGCAAATATCTCCTCAAGAAACGTGAGATACTAAATTTACAGTAAATACTGTATAACTGACATGCATAATCTTAACAATAGCACATTTAAAAGAGAAAAAATATCAGAGATGATTAATGATTTTAGTGAATTTTTCTGCTGTGCGTAATGCGGCTTTTATAATATATAAAACATCTCAAACATAACAATAATACTTTTATTGTATAAAAAATATTAAATATCTATATATTTTTCGATGAAAAGCTTTTGTTAATCATTTATCCTTACATAACTATTCTGTTACTAATAAAAAAAAATTTTGCGGTTTTTACAAAAAAAATGTCGGGATTATCGGTTATTTTTATCTCCTGCGAGATAAAAATCTATACATAGCTTAATAAAGATTCAAAAGATGGAAATTCAATGTCGCTTTAAAAAAAGGTTTACCGATGTCGTAAGCGTGTAATTCACTCGAATTCATGGCAAGTGCGAATTAAACGGGGTTTTTTTCCAGATCCATGGGAGATAACGATCGATGGAAGTGTCATTGATTACGGGAGGCGGTGTCCAAGCTGGATTAATACCCGCACTGCCCAGCGACAAACGAGAAAGGACGACGAATTCGTGTCTTGTGATTAGTGCGCGCGAATTGAATAGATGAAATTGCACCTTTAGGTACGTCACGGAAAAAAGGCTTGGTTAAATTTACCAAGTTTTTCTTGGTTACATATATATTGGTAACTACAGCCATTGACTTGGTTGCCGTAACTATGTACATTTAATGAGTTTGACAATTCAAATTTGGTAGGAACTATTGGTGCTTATAA
Source organism: Temnothorax unifasciatus (assembly GCA_030770225.1). Lineage (NCBI taxonomy): Eukaryota > Metazoa > Arthropoda > Insecta > Hymenoptera > Formicidae > Temnothorax > Temnothorax unifasciatus. The sequence continues at coordinate 38,377 of JASTWK010001238.1, forward strand.
CCAACGCAATTGGTTGAGGTAAGTAAGAAACTGTATTCCGATTGGTCACCCAGAAATTAGTTCTCACAATCAATGACCGCAGCTAGTTTAACCAAGTTCTTGGTGAATTAAGAAGCCATGGCATGGCGGCCATGGCTGCACTGCAGTTGAAGACTGAACGTGCTGACGTACGGATGTCGTTCGACCTGTTGTTGCGTCGTCGTTGACGATTTTCTCATCGGCGTCGTGTGGGCGGGTATCGGTCGCGGTGAAACGCGAGCGATAAGTAGTATAGTAATGCTAATTCGAAGCCATGGTGCTCGCGCAGGGATACAAGGCGAAGAAATCCACACGCCGCCGAGATCCCCCGTCCCGGCCGAGATTCCCTCGCCCCGCACCATGGCTTCGAATTGGTATTGCTGTACTATTGCGATAAACCCCTCGGCAGTGAGTTTCTCGGTCGTGTCCCGATAACTGCGTGTCCGCGCTATCGGTGTGTGAGGTCCCGAGGAGTCGTCCTCCGAATATGACGATATGTATAATGGACGTTGGCGTGGAGCGCGCGCCGCCCTACGGGCTCTCACTCTTCCGTCTTCCTCGGATCGTCGCGATCCATCGTGTTTACCAGGAGCGACGGGCGACGGTCCTCGGGTGGAACGGCGATACCCCATGATCGCGGCGCGTGTTACGCGGGTGTCATATCGATCACGCCAAACGCCGAATTCCGTCTCTCTCGCTTCTTCCGCGGCGTTGTTTCACCTTCCTACTCCCCCCGCTGGGAGTTCGATCGTCGCTCTCGTTACGCGGAACACGTTTTTTGTTTTGTACGCTTGTCGCGCGGTATCTTGGTATCTTGGAGAACGAGAGCGCGGCGGGAATCGCCGGCGGACCCGCGAAGTCCTTCACCAACCTAACTTAACCTTCAGCATTATTAAAACAATTATCTGCAATGAGAAAAAAAAAGTAATCGTTCAATGCAACATGTGTACAACCGTTGGATTTAATGAAAAAAAAAACCTTCGTACGTCAGCACGTTCATTCCTATGAAATAATTAATACAAATAATTACAATTTCTTTCATTTCTAGCATCAGCCATAGGGTCTAAGCAGAATAGCTGTCTTGGCAGTGTTTTATGCCTTAAGTCTTTGTCTTATGTAACGCACAATACTGACAGTATTGTGCGTTACATATGACAAAAGACTTGAGGCATAAAACACTGCCGAGACAGCCATTCTGCTTAGGGCCATAGTAGTTGGTTCCATCAACAAACTAACTTGGTAAAGTCAACCAAAACAATAGGTTAGAGCAACCAAATCACACCTGAGTGACATCCAATTTCTTTTAGATGGTTCAACCAAGTACTATGATTGCTCCAACTACGGCAGTCTAATCAAGTGCCGTTGGTATATGTAACCAAGAAATCAACTGGCGCATATATAATCAAGGCACTTGGTCGAGGCGACCATTTTTTTGGTTATCTCAACCAAGTCTTTTTTGCACCTTTAGGTACGTCATATATAGTCGAGTGAATACTATCATGTACGCAAGGTAGATTAATATAAAAAAATTCTTTTTTTATTCTTTACTACGTTCCACGATCAACACCTCGAGCAAAATCGCGCTAAAATGATTTCCGGAATCATCGGAATTCGCACACTGGTACTAAATTATAATTTTAATATTTAAAAAATTAATTCTTTTAAAATCTAGTTCTTTTATTTTCTTTTTAATTAATTAATGTCAGTTAATTCTTAACAGCCAGTCGTTCCTTTTGAAGTTATTGAAATATTAATAATTTAACCTTTCGGAAGTGGCACCGCCCTGGCAGTACATAAGCAGTGACGCGCGGTCTATGGGCATGTATCGTTTTCAAAAAGTAATAAAAATTTTATTTTCTAATTTTTTATTTTCAAAGAGGAATATCTGAATTTTGTAAAATAATAAAGAATACTCAATTTTCCATATGTAAAAAAAAAACAAAGAGAAAAAGAAAGAAAAATTATTAGTGCGGTTTCACAGACCGCGCGCTACTTCCGAAAGGTTAAAGAAACACCATCTTTTCAACATAAAAGCTCAATTGATATTCATTGTCGTCATATTTTTCATTGTCTTTCGTTAAATATTAAATCAACGTTATTTTATTTTGAAAAACAACATAAAAAATTACGAAAAGTGAGAAAATTTAATCTACTGAATTGGAGAAATGTCGGTCTTACATTCATTGAAAAATCTATCCTTAAAATTCATTCATTTCGTGCTTGAGAATTTTGACAAGAATAGACAAGACAGACGAAAAGTAAATGCACTATTTTCACTAGTGCATTCCGATTTAACGGATCGCACACCACTTTTAGGTGGAAGAAGATTTTGTTCCCGCGTACAGGCAAAAGTCACTTTGCATGTATTTCGCAAAGTGACAATATGATGGCGAAGTCGTGTGTAACGGGAAAGCGAGTATCCTCGACGGAAAAGCAGTCCGACGAGCCGTGGATTGTGAGAGCGTGTGGAATGCGAACGGGAAATGGTGAAAAATCGTGTCACATGTAGCGCAAAAACGTGTCTGCGCGCGGCAATTTAGCGATCGTGAGGCGTAGACGAGTCGATGACAGTGAAGGAGAGATTCCACGTCCGGCGTACAAATTACTCCGCGGCAGTCCGTCTTCCTGGGTTAGCTTAGCCGGCTCATCCGGTCGCGGGAAACAAGTTTCAACGGATCGACGGATCTTTTAAGACGAAGTCGGTCGCGGTCGATCGCATGGACATGGGAGTAAAAGACCCGACGAATGCTCGGCCATTAAAACGATGCAACGCTTATAACGGGTATACGCGCGTTAATGTAACGCCCCTTCATCGTTCCTTCATTGCCGTTTAGCGCGTTCGCCGGTTCGACGACTGCGGCGGCTCCATTTTCGCGTAACGTTGCGCCATAACGGTGTCCGCGCCGTCAGAAAAGCAATAGCGCTGAGAAATCGCCGGTAACGTGTTTGACTAGGGTAATTTCAACTGCTGCAAAAGCGATTAAACCTAATTAAACTCGCATTTCATAGACTTCCACTTAATTGGAAATGTAGGTAGATGTAGACATGAAAGAAAATCGCTAAGCACTCTCCCCCGATTCATTATTCCGTAATTAAATCCGAAATAAGTAGCATCAGCTTTTTTATCCGCGCCATATCGATTCAATTACGTTATACGCGCTATAGCATAAAATTGTCAATGCACTTACTTAACGGAGTAAGCTTAAGAAAGTTTGCATAGTTGCCATCGCTCGGAAATTCAAGTTCTAGTCTAACAATCCATCGCCGAGTATTATCGCGATGCATCGACGCGCGAGTAATGCATCCCGAGCTGTCACGGATCTGGGTTTATCGGTCGAATCGATTCAACGAGGCGTCTTGTATGGGGTAAATCGGCGGGATTCGACGGCGCGATAATGCTCGGGGGTTCCCGCGGGGGAGTTCGTGCTCGCGCGTTATGATGACGAGGACGACGAGAGCGACGCGACGATGGCGGCGAGGACGACGTGTCGATGAATGCAGATAACGCGTCTAAACGGCAGCTCTCGGTGGCGCATTGACAACAATGCATACACCAGGCTTGCGATATGCCGTCACCTTAGGAAGCGCGCGCGCGCACTCGCGCTCGCACTCGCGCTCGCGCGATGATGGGAGCAGCGACTCTCCTCGCAACGCGATGCGGTTACACCGCCGCGCCGCCACCGTGCCGCTGCCATAGCTCTAATTATCGGAGAGACGCGCGCCTGCATAGAGTGGAAGCGCGCGCGCACGCGGGTACGGAAACGCTTCTTTCTCACGCGCCGCACCGTGGGACGCGCCACGATACGCGATCACCACCGCGTATAATCACGGTAATCAGAGTCCGGGGAGTACAACGACGCCGAAATTTCCATAACCGAACCTAACGCGCGCGCGATACGCCTCCGCGGAAAGAGGCACGTTCGCTATACGTGACATCGAGGAAAATCGATAGCCCAGGCGCTCGTAGAGGCGATTATACGGCATCTCTCCTTTTCGACACTAGCTTCCCTCTTTTAGGGAACGGAGCAGATGAGGCGGAAAGACGTGACGAGAGGGAGAAAGGAAAACATTTATTATATCAGAGTTAAGCCTCTCGGTAGAATGGAGTTCAGGGAACTCCGGTCCGGCGCAACAGCGGTCCGACCCACTTTTTTAAGAACTCGCCAGAATTATCCTTATAAAGTTGAAAGCGAGTTAAACGAATTCCTATAAATTTTTAAAATGGATTGGGCGATTAAGGGGATAGATTTTAGGTTGAATTCTTCAGTTGCGTAAAATGTTAAGGCATATAATGAAATCCGTCAAACGGAGCTGCATAAGAGGGACGAGAGAAATATTGGACGTACATTGAGAAAACCCATTTCGTTGAATCAACTAAATCCTTGTTTAGAAATGGACAAACCAATTCTTTAGTTAGTAACAAAAATTTGGGTCACATAACAAAAAATTTAGTTGTGTTAAAAAATTTTTGTTATATTAACTAAAGAATTTGTTTGCCCATATCCAAACAAGGATTTAGTTGATTCAACGAAATGGGTTCTCAGTGTATTAATTGAACAGATTGATTAAGATAAACTGAATTAGTAAAATTAACGATGTAAAAGCAGATGTTGTTGGAGTAATTAAGTATAGAATAACAAAAACAGTATAGCATTCTCGTCGGGATGTAAACAATTTCATTGGAAGACAATTAGATGAGAGAAGTGAAAAAGGAAGAAGGAAAATATTCATTATGCGCTGTGATAAACGCTTTTGCGCAATCAAATAAGTGGAAGGTACGCAATGTATAAAATATAACAGCGCAGGGTAGCAATATGACAAATAATTAAGAGACGTATTATCGATGATTAAAAGAGAGAGAGCATTATCGCGGAATCAATTCTCTTCGATAATATGTACAATAACATAATAAAGTAAAAATTAGCAGAAATTACAATTACGTTCAAAATTGTAAGAAATT
>JASTWK010001239.1:0-43299 GCA_030770225.1 Temnothorax unifasciatus
TTAGTAGGCCAAAATACATAGGAAAAAATAGTGGCATTGAATGTACAGAAAAATTTTTTTATTTTGTAAACTAGTGTAATCGATGGGTAGTGCCATATTCGCCATATTTATTAATGAAATATGATCGGCACACGAATTTGGAAATATTTTCATCAGTAAAAAGCGTTAAATACTTATACAAGTACATTCATAAAGGCTTTGATTGTGCTGCCATTGAGGTGCAAGCAAGAGACGGAACGAGACTCATTAAAATAGATGAGGTAAAATCATTCATGGATGCAAGATATGTTAGTACACCAGAAGCAATGTGGAGACTGAACGGATATGAAATGTTCATGAAGTCCCATACAGTAATAAGACTGGCAGTTCATTTGTCTAATCGCTAAATGATATATTTCAAAGAGGAAAATGAAGAGAGAAAAAATAATGGAAAATCCAGATAGAGCGATCCTTTGTCCAAAAATGAGGACACGTTTAAAATGAATGACAACATTTTAGGTTTAATGGAAGAAGAAGAAAAAAAATATCTATCCATTGACTCTATTGAGAGTGAAGAAGAACAAGAACATTTAAATTTTCCTACGGAGTTTTTAAATAGTGTGACACCAAGTGGAATGCCAGTTCATCGATTAAAATTAAAAGTGAGTGCCATAATAATACTTTTAAGGAATATCAATTCAAAGAAAGGATTATGCAATGGAACAAAATTGATTGTAAGAGAACTGAAACAAAACGATTCATGCGGAGGTTATGACAGGGCCAGCAAGAGGAGAAATTGTCTTCCTACCAAGAATCGATTTATACCAAGTGATATTGAACTACCATTTAAGCTTAAAAAGCGACAATTTCCAATACGTGTCGCATTTGCAATGACAATAAATAAAGCCCAAGGACAAACATTAAATAAAGTAGAAATATATCCACAAAATACAGTATTTGCACATGGACAACTCTATGTAGCATTTTCTAGAGTAACAAAAAGAGAAAGTGTAAAAATAAAAATAGAAGAAACCAACAAACAAGGACATTTAATTAAGGGGAAAAATACATCTTTTACTAAAAATGTGGTATATCGAGAAATTTTGTAAATTATGGAGAAAAAATGAATGAGAGCCAATAATGGTGGGTAACTATAAACATCATACCGAGGGTGGGGGCTGGGGGAGGTTTTAGCCGGTGCAAGTCCGGCATAACCTTAGGGAACCGACCTTAGGGTATGCATGAGGCATTTTCCTCCTTCAACGAGAAACAAAAAAAAAGGTCTAATATCTTAAAATTGGCGGAAATTAGAAAAACATACAACGTTGAAAACCGGTTTAAAAATTTTGAAAATAAACGGTTCCAAAATTTTTCTAAATTTTCGGGGATGGTGATGAGTTTAATTTTTCAAATTTAAATAAAAAAATAATTATAAAGGATTCTTTGCAATTGCCTGATAAGCTATTACCTGATAAAGAAATTTTTTTCGATTAAGGACACTGAAACACAAATGAAGTTGTTTCCCGGGTAACCAGCTAGTGATTATATATGTATAATCATATCAAGAGACATGGTAGTGTCTCATATATGTGACCTTATATAATTATATATGATACATTTATAATCGCTTGTATATAATTATATATAGTCATATATAATTATATATAATCATATATAATATCATATATAACTACAGAAATTTTATGAAATTATATATAATCATATAAAATTATATATATTTCCATATATAATTTTATATGTATCCATATATGGTCTATTGTTCATATCTAGTTATATATGGAGTTATATTTGCCCATATATAATTATATATAGACCTATATATAATTTTATATAAAGTACCAAATTTCATATATATTTATATATAATTATATATAATCTTTTTTTCCCGGGTATATATACAATATTTATTTATCTCAAATTACATTATATTAATAATATTTTTTTTAAATAAATACCTTATTCTCTTTTTCTCTCTTTCAATTTATTTAATTTTTTTCTTTTTCTCCCTCTCTTAGCGTTTGAAAGAAATAAATGTTGCCCCTTTCTCTCTCTCTCTCTCTCTCTCTCTCTCTCTCTCTCTCTCTCTCTCTCTCTCTCTCTCTCTCTCTCTCTCTCGCTCTCTCTCTCTCTCTCTCTCTCTCTCTCTCTCTCTCACTCACTCACTCACTCACTCTTTCTCTCTGTCTCTGTTAAGCTCGGTGTCCACGATGCAAGAACTGTGTCCAAGTTTCGGTTTAAGCCAATAAAACTGCTACTTTTTTGTAAGAGCTGCAAGTTGATTGGCTTAAACCGAAAGGGTATAGCCGGGTTTGTATGGGAAATCTGCCCCCGCGGCTTTTTCGATTCGCACTTGGGGGATCGATTTGACATTAAATAAAAATAATTTAGCTAAACTTTTAGCTCTTTATCTCAAACGATTTTCGAGATTTTCAAAAAAACTACATTTTTCAATTTTATTTATTTTTAATAGTAAAATTCAAAATTAATGAATGGTGATTTTTTTTCTAATTCTTAGGAGTAAAAGAGATGAAAAAACACTTTCATTATAAATCTCAGGTGGAAAGCCGATTTTTAAGAACAGAAATAAAACTATAATCATTTTTTTTACCGTGTTATTTAAAAGTGTCCACCGCCAAACTTTGTCAGAAAATGTCTTCTATACTCCTTTACACTCAGAAATTTTTTCATTTTTTTTGAAGTGGTGGAACATTATGAAAAAAAATAAAAACTAATTTTTTTTTTTCAAAATCTTGCGTTTGAACGCATTAAAACTCTTGTACTGCTAGAGAAATATATAGAAAATAATTTTTCAACTGAAAAAACACAATTTACTTACAAAAATATTTAAAAAATTAAGAAATGCATTACTTCAAAAAATATAGGACATTAAAAATTTTTGAATTGACGTTAATTTTCTTTTTCACGCAAAAATTCAGAAATAAAAAAATATAATGTTTCTGTACTATTGGCAATAATTTTATACCGTTAATAAATAAAAATAAAAATTCTTATTTGATAAGTTATACTATATTATTTATTTTTAGCAGCACCCTACATCTCTGGGATTAGTCGATATTTTTGTGATTGTGCTAATGGTAGGCGTACTGTAGGGTGCTGCTCTCACATTGCAGCTATCATATATGTATTATCTTTCTTACGCTCAATATTTGGCTAAAATAATAAGACCTGCCGAAATATTGAGTCGTCTGTTTATAAATGAAAAAGTTAATGCTGTAGTGAATGAAGACAGTGACGAAGACTAACCGACGTCATTCAAAACAGTATTTTTTATATATATCTAATGTGAAATCATTTCATTGAATGTAAATAATTGATGATACGTATTGTTAAAAATAAATAATATAGTATAACTTATCAAATAAGAATTTTCATTTTTTTTATTAACGGTATAAAATTATTGCCAATAGTACAAAAACATTAAATTTTTTTATTTCTATGAATTTTTGCGTGAAAAAGAAAATTAACGTCAATTCAAAAATTTTTAATGTCCTTTATTTTTTGAAGTAATGCATTTCTTAATTTTTTAAATATTTTTGTAAGTAAATTGTGTTTTTTCAGTTGAAAAATTATTTTCTATATATTTCTCTAGCAGTACAAGAGTTTTAATGCGTTCAAACGCAAGATTTTGAAAAAAAAAAAAAATTAGTTTTTATTTTTTTTCATAATGTTCCACCACTTCAAAAAAAATGAAAAAATTTCTGAGTGTAAAGGAGTATAGAAGACATTTTCTGACAAAGTTTGGCGGTGGACACTTTTAAATAACACGGTAAAAAAAATGATTAGTTTTATTTCTGTTCTTAAAAATCGGCTTTCCACCTGAGATTTATAATGAAAGTGTTTTTTCATCCCTTTTACTCCTAAGAATTAGAAAAAAAATCACCATTCATTAATTTTGAATTTTACTATTAAAAATAAATAAAATTGAAAAATGTAGTTTTTTTGAAAATCTCGAAAATCGTTTGAGATAAAGAGCTAAAAGTTTAGCTAAATTATTTTTATTTAATGTCAAATCGATCCCCCAAGTGCGAATCGAAAAAGCCGCGGGGGCAGATTTCCCATACAAACCCGGCTATACCCTTTGGACACAGTTCTTGCATCGTGGACACCGGACTTTAGTGAAGAAACGTAAATTTATAAATCCAATTCTAAACAAACATGTAAATATTAAGCAATTAAAACACACAGAATAAAACGGGACCAAAAAAGCCGCGGAAGGTTATGACGAGACCGTCGCGCAATATACTACTGTGAGATATTACAAGTACATCCTGAGAATTTACGAAAAATATTGTAGTACCCTTATGGAAAAATACACTCAACGTCTTAAAGTTGGGTGTGATTTCGGACCGCCAATGAAGGTTAACCATCATTTCAACATCTTTGATTGGTTAATCTTCAATTGGCGGTCCGAAATCACACCCAATTTTAAGACGTTGAGTGTATTTTTCCATAAGGGTACTATGAGATATTACAAGTACGTCCTGAGAATTTATTAGAAATAATATACTACTAGAGATGTTACAGAAATTTTTGAAGTATATTATATACGGTACGTATATTTACAGTACGAGTACAGAACATTCGAACGATATCATGTGCTGTATGAGTATACAATAATATATTATTTTTTTAATAATATATTGTTATATGTAAGCATGTTATAAAAATAAATTATTAATAACATTATTAAATGCATTATTTATTACAGTTTATTTATAATATTGTTCATTTTATAAATACCTTATTTTTCTCTTTTTCTTTGCGAATGTATATTATCAACTTGTATATTTGTATGTATATTTACTGTTAAATAACAAGCCGCGCACACGACACAAGTGAAATGACTAATCGCACTATACCGGTTTTGACAAGTTTAGAGTGAAGTTTAAAACCTACATTAAAAAAAAAAACAATATTAGTGTACTATGTTCAACATGCTTGGCGTTGAAAATAGTAGAAATTTATCGCGGTGAAGTGAAAAAAACGTCTCGTAATATGTCACGTAAGTATTATATAGATTATAAATAAGTATTTCAAATTTATAACGGCAAAAAACTTGCAATTTTGACAATTTTTCTTTTTATTTCCAGAAATAAATAATAATTACTTAATTATTAATGATTCAAGAACTGAGGCAGCAAATAGAACAACAAGAGTTTGTAATTGAGGAGCTGCAATGGCAATTACGAGAGCGGGACCATCCGCAGGAGCAGATGCAGCAGCAACAGGAGGCCGAGCAGCCACTGCTGAAGCAGCCGCTGGCGCAGCAGCAGCAGGAGGAGGCCAACAATCAACCGCGCCAGCCACTGCGGGAGCAGCCGCTGGCGCAACAACAGCAGGAAGCCAACGAGCAGCCACTGGCGCAGGGACCAATTAGTATATAATTTTAATAAAAAACATGATTATTTTTATGTATATTAGGGTACTGAGAAAAAAAATTATTGATTCAATAGTATTTATTATTTAGAGTATTTTTATCATATTTTCTTGTTACAGGATATATCGACGAGGAAGAGAAGATAAGCCACTGCTGGAGCAGCCGCTGGCGCAACAACAGCAGGAAGCCAATAGTACGTAATATAAAAAAAAAATACGATTGTTTTTATGTATATTAGGGCACTGAAAAAAAAATTGTTTATTCAATAGTATTTACTATTTAAAATATTTTTATCATATTTTCTTATTACAGGATATCGACAAGGAAGAGGACGCGGTCGGAGCCGACAACGTTGGTATGTTCAACGGGGCCGCGTCAGAGGTGGCCCGCGACAATACCTGATAATAAACCAATATTATACATAATACGCATAACTAACGAGAGGGCTGAAATGCATCGACGATCGCTCGCTCGCTCGCGTGCGCGCGGGCTCGTGCGCGAATGCGAGCTCGGGTTATCATTCATTCGCTCTCGAGTGAACCGCGAAAGCCCCTTTAATGACAGTCCCATGGAATTACTGCGGAACTTCACGTCCGTTAAGACGATGCGCGCGAGGTGAGGGCTGGAAAATGTGCGAGAAAGAAGAAAAGGTGAAAGACGAATCAAATTCTTTATCCCACACAAACTCCAAAATGACGCCGTTATCATTAAGAACGGTTTTATCGGTCGTAGGGAGTGACCATTATCTCCGAACTGTTTCTGCGTTCATTGAGCGCGGCGAAGACGTTTTCCCTTTATAGATATAACCTTGTTGATCGGATGTAGAAAGTCCTCGTGGTTCTATGGGAAATAAAAAATCGTAAATATCTTTTGATACGACAACATTACGCGATACCAAATGAAACGTAATTGCCTCTAGGTCGCCAAAAAATCAAATTGTATTTCCTGCGAGACCGTGTCGGAGTTTTGTTCCTATATATCACTTTTTTACTATTATTATCAAGGATTCATGTGAACATTAAAGTTGGTTCCGAATTTCATAATATTATATATATGTGCTTAAATCTAAAAACTAGTAATAATAAATGTATCAACATGATGTGATATGCGCTTCACGACAATTTTGATAATAAAAAATATATTTAGCTCACATAGCGTAATACTTGATCTATATCTCACATAGCGTAATACTTGATCTATATATAATATAATAAATCTCTCTTTATATAAGTATTAATACCGATATTTAAAATTTTAAAAGTCTGAAATTTAATCTAATAAGTTTCTCTTTATATAAGCATTAATACCGATATTTAAAATTTTAAAAGTCTGAAATTTAATCGCGCTTTTGATATTTCTGATCGCGTTTAAAATATTCCCGATAACCGAATATAATTGCACTTTAATACACGATACAATGTTTGACGAGCAACAAGCATGTTTTCGCTGATCGCGTATGTGATGCAACGGAATTGCTATAAACCTCAAAAATTCGCTACAAATGGCTTACAGGTTTACTTATAAAAACATAATGGCGAGGCTGTCTTCTTTCATCGTCCTTTTTCATCGAGCATTTGGCCTATCAATCCGTGAAATTCTTTTATTGCTACTGTCCCTGGAAACGCGATTCCTTTGTCAGCAAAAAAAGTAAACATCGTAAAAAAAAATTCACACTCACCAAGTATTTGCTCAGGTCCCACGAGAGGAATATCATTCGTACAAAATTGATGACATAACTTCGAGATCATGTACTTGTTGTTTATCAATATGGATCGCATAAATCCGGCAGGCAAATGGTCTATGGGCTCATCACAAAAAGCGTAATAAAGAATTCCGCAATTTGGATGCTTATGGAGCACTCCGACGAAAAACGTTAGTGTGGCTATTGAAATCGACTGCGCGGGGCACACACAGACGGGGTTCGCCCCGTAAGCTTCTAAATTATTACGTAGTTTTGGATTTAACGGAGCCAATGTCGAAAAGGAGGCACTTTGGCTCGTCTCCGCGAAGTCGTAAAGCTATGAGTGTGCGCTTAACTAGAAAGCTCCCGGGTATTTTTCCCGGCGCACTCCTAAGCGGCACAACGAGGCCGATTTACCATTACAGAAACAAAGAAAATCAAAATATTTGGTGCAAAGCCATCCACCTTCCTGGAATAATTGAGAAACTGCGAAAGGTCGAACTCCGTTTTTCCGAACGCGAGTCGTACGTAGCCTCGTAGATGCATTTGCTTCTTGTTTTGCGGTGGACTTACGACGCTGCACAGAATCAATATTAATATAACGTACATTACCTCGTAACAGACGACAGAATTTTGATACTAGCGTTTTCATCATATAAACACGATTTATTTTCGATATATCTGATTATTCTCGATATTCTATTAAAATATTTTCTTCGTTATTTCTATAATGAAAGGAGACACTTTAATAGTGACATACTTTCTTCTTTGTAAAGTTCCGTAAGACTATAATTTTTTCACTTTCTGTTTTTCTGTTCGTTTGTTAAAGTATTTTATTAAAAATTTAAAATGTTTTAATTTTTACACATTAAGTGCCTTTAGTTAGACAGAATCAATCAATATTCTCACGGCTTCGAACGCATTAATATTGTTCTATTTGCAACGACGATTAACGTTGTTTTCCTCGAAGATTTTCTGACGGATAAAGTCGACGGGATAAATCGATTGCTGTCTATATATAAAGCTGTGCCTTGGAGGTCAGGATTAGTAAAGTTCAGTTGATGCTAGAGTAAGCCCTGAGGGAGGAGAAACGGTCCTTAAGCGAATGATAAAATTCCTTTCCAAGTTATATTAACGCCGTTAGTACTGTCAGAATGTCAGATCTACGTGTGCTCGTGCCTATTAGGTCCTAGTTATTATCGAACAGTTTAGTAACGCTAGACAGAGAGCTAGTCTTTTTTTCGAGTTTACTTTCCATGATATACTACTCTATGTTCTTCTTCCTCCTTCCGGTAGCTTCCGCGTGTGCACGCTAGTTCTGTTCAAGCCAGTTTTATTTTATGTATATAACGCGGACAGTGCCAAATAAATAATATATACAAGTACTCTGCAATATAATAGTTGCGCCCTATAACCAACTTCCTAACAAGTACATTTTAAAATATCAAATTATTTCAATACATTTTTTATTTCCTTCTTTTTTCTTCATCTCTTTTTTTTCATTTTTATCATCCTTTCGTTTTCGTTTCCTCGAATCAGTCAAATCAATATTCGATTCTCTTTCAATATGTGTCAGCCCTCTATTTTCTTGTTCCCTTCGTAATTAATTGCTACCATTAATAAGAAGTCATCCCATCCGTCTTCCAATACTATAATTTTAAAACCATCAATTAAAACCATCATTTTTTTAACTATTATTTATTAATATTATTATTATATATGGGGGCATTCCATGCCAACTCAACCGATGAATGTCCTCGACCATTTTTGATTTGGTCGAAAATTTTTTGTGTTTTTATACTAAATGAAAGTTCTATGATTTTTTTTAGATTTTTATCTCTACTCATACTTAAGTATGGATTTAAAAAAAAAATGCAGTTTAAAATTTGGAAAATTTCAAATGCCTGTAACTTTAAGAAAAAAAAAAGATAATGTAAAAAATAAGGTGGTCTTTCTTTTTGTTTTTCACTGAACTTTTCGAAGAAAATATCGAAAAAATGTTTAATGGGCAATATGACTGTTTTTTTTTAGGATTTAAGTAAAAAATGTTTGTTTTTCTCAGTGCGACCGTTTTGATTTTTTTCAAAAAAATCTCAAATTCTAGACTTAATTTCGAAATTTTTGAGACCTATAAGAAAATGGGATTCCAATAACTTCGATTTTTTAAGAGACTTTTTCTTAATTTTTTTTCCGAAAATAATTTTTTTAAATAAGATAGACTCTACCGATGGCTATAAAAAAATTTGATAAATTTATAGACAGCAATCCTGAAATTTCGATCTATAGATAAAGAGGAAATTCGAATATTTTCTGTTTTTTAATTGCATTTTTACTTATTTTTATTATTGAATTACTTTTTTAAATGGAATATTATAAATTGGGGAACTTTAACGGATAGCATGTCACAATTAAATCATATAGTTAATGAAAAAAACACGTACAATATATTATCTGTGAAAATAGCAATCAGATTTATTTGAAAATAAAATTAATAAATAAAAATTAAAAATAAACAAAATAAATGATAAATATATCAAAAAATTATGCCATATTATATAAGACAGTTTCGGTATCGTTCCACAGCTTTTTTATCATATATAATACCTACGCAACGATACCGAAACTGTCGTTAAGGAGTTAGAGAATCCCCGTGCAGATGGCGTAGTAGTAGAAGGTATCGAAGGTTACCCGCGGTAACCTATTGATAATAGTTTTGTAAATGTTTTGTTGATATCATGGCACCGAGAAAATTTTTTGATCGCTGCTGTAATCCTTTCAAGATTAAGAAGCACAGAAAGACGAAAAATCTTTGTCGAGTGAGCAAAAATATTCAACTTCAATGGCAATTTAAAGAAGATGATCGTCTATGTTCGGCTTGTTTAAAAAAATAAGTAATCAAAGTCTGCCGGCTAATGAACAAATTATTGAAGTCACTAATGAAGTATGTCTATTGATGATTTAAAATATTGGATGCTGATATTGATGCTGAACAGATCAAAATAGGTAACACTAATCCCCGTTAGCCAAACTGATTTACCTAAGAATAATCCTGATGACATTAATGTTAGAAATGACAATATCTACACTCCAACCAGTACAATCAATTTGATTTTTTTTAAATATTCACCTATCTCTAATAGCTTTTTAGATAACTATTAGATTTTTTTTATCATTCTATGGTTTCTCATAGATTCAGCATTAATGATGGTGAAACAAATTTTATCACAACAGATTAGCTCATTAAGCATCAAACTGCCCTTACCCGTTGTGAACAAGCTCTAGAATTGCTTGAGCAATCTCCAATTCATACTAAGAAGCTAAAAGAACGGAGTCGTATCTGAATAAAAAAGTTAATACTATTGCTAGAAACTTAAAACGAACGTATGGAGTTGACAATGATTCTGAGTTAACTCACCAACTAAATAGTTCCGACGCTATTGAAATGATTGAGAGCCTTCGAGACAATTTCATGACGAATATACGACTCGTGCCGAAAAAATACAAATCTAACTTTATTGCCTACAAGTTGGAGTATACCAAAAATTATGGAGATTATAGGTCAACAAATTTCATGACAAGAATAGCGAAAAAACTTGTTAAGACAATGGCATATTATCTATGCCTGGCCAAAAAGGTAAAAAGTTTAATTACACAGGTTGGCAATAAAAAAATTATTTTAATTATTTATGCAATTCTTATAGATTTTAACTACTGAAACTGATAATAAATTTACTTTTTTTATCACGTCGCATTTATTTTATTTTTTACAAAACAAGATTTTATAAGTGTCTACAATCTTTTTTCACTAAGTGTTTAGTTATTTATATTGATTGATATTTATATTGATCTTTTTCATATTTTTGATATTATGATAATACAATTAAAACTAGTTGTTCAGCTGAAAAGACACCATCAGATATCGCGTTAAGTGCATCGGTCACACAATATAGTTGTTGGATTAAAAAAAAGATTCACTCAAAAACGGACAATAAGCTCAGTATCATTTTAAAAACAACTTTAGTCATTTTCTGATATAAATTATAATATTATAAAATAGTTTAATAGACAAATACTTCGAGCAAATAACGTTCACTCATAAAAAACTTTTGTTTGGCAGTTGTTCATAATTTACAGTAATTAAATGTGATGTGACAACAATTTTATTTATACCATTTTTTATAGTATTTGTGTTCAAATAGAAATACCATTAAAAATGCAAACAATTTTTTATAAATTTAATTTGCAAGCTTGTATTATTTACTAAATCAATTTTCTTTACCTTGTAATTGACATAAAATAATTAAATAATTTTTATAGGTCGTCCACTTTGTAAAGAAATAGAATCAGCTGTTCTTAAATTTTACGAGGAAGAGGACGTGAGCGCTGTAATGCCAGGAATGAATGATTATGTCATCACTCGCAATGAAGGCAACAAAATTAAGGTCCAAAACGCCTTATTCTTTCTAATTTAAAAGAATTGCATAAACTATTTCGAGAGAGAAATCCAGCCATTGAGATTGGATTTTCTATGTTTGCGGATTTACGACCTAAACATTGCGTTTTAGCGGGTGGGAGTGGTACCCATACCGTTTGTGTTTGCTCGATCAAAATATAAAGCTTATGATTTTTGGTGAGCAAAATTCTTGACTTAATAATAGTTAAATTTTTTCTTAAATTTTACTATTTTCCCACATATTGCAGGTGGTACATTGTTATCATTAACAAAAAATCAAAAATTCAAACTGGAAAATTATAACGACTGTCTTAGGATAATTATGTGTTCAGTTCCTACATCACAATGTTACCTCGGAGAATGTACTCATTGTCCTCGAACAGAAGTTTTACGTGAATTCTTAATTCAAACCATGGAAGACTATGCGATTGACAATGTGATTTATAGTCAATGGATTACTGTACCACGAACTAGCTTAGAAAATTCTCTCATTGTTCATCCGAATTTGTCGATAATTTCTGTGAAAAAATCACAGCTCTTCTACCACATGATTTTATTGCTAAACAGCAAGCAGCTTTTTTGAAAAGTCTTAAAAATTCTTTGCCGGACAATTGAATTTATTGTTATTTGTGATTTCGCTGAAAATTACGCATTTATAGTTCAGAGTGCAGCGCCTGGATTTCATTGGAATAATAATCAGGCCACGGTATATCCAATCGTCGTTTATTTTAAAGCTAACAATAAACTTATGCATAAGAGTTTAGTTATTATCTCAGATTGTATGAGTCATGATGCCGCAGCTGTCCATGTCTACTCAAAAATTGTAATTGATTTCATCAAACACTTTCTGGGAATATTTCTAAAATTATTATTTCTCAGACGGCGCACCGCAACAGTTTTAAAAACTATAAGAACTTATCAACTTGTATTACCATAAAGAAGACCATGGGATACAAGCTGAATGGCATTTTTTTTGCTACTGCGCATGGCAAAGGCCCGGTGATGGTATAGGTGGTACGGTAAAGAGAATGGCTGCTCGAGCCAGTCTCCAACTTCCTTCTGATCAACAAATAACAACACCACAAGAATTTTTTGAATGGGCGTCACAACCTAATAATTTGCCTAATATTGAGGTTAAATTTTCTTCAAAAGAAGATTACAATTTAATGGCAACAAAGCTTCTAGACCGCTTCAAAAGTGCTAACGTATACCGGAAACACAAAAAATTCATTGCGTTATACCTGATAACAATGGAATTTAAATGTGAAAATATTCTCTCGATGTAATAATGTAAAATCACATAAAATAATTAAAAAAAATAAAAATAAATAAATAGTATAAACGTTGTTATATAATATGGCATAATTTTTTGATATATTTATCATTTATTTTGTTTATTTTTACTTTTATTTATTAATTTTATTTTCAAATAAATCTGATTGCTATTTTCACAGATAATATATTGTACGTGTTTTTTTTCATTAACTATATGATTTAATTGTGACATGCTATCCGTTAAAGTTCCCCAATTTATAATATTCCATTTAAAAAAAGTAATTCAATAATAAAAATAAGTAAAAATGCAATTAAAAAACAGAAAATATTCGAATTTCCTTTTTATCTATAGATCGAAATTTCAGGATTGCTGTCTATAAATTTATCAAATTTTTTGATAACCATCGGTAGAGTCTATCTTATTTTAAAAAAATTATTTTCGAAAAAAAAATTAAGAAAAAGTCCCTTAAAAAATCGAAGTTATTGGAATCCCATTTTCTTATAGGTCTCAAAAATTTCGAAATTAAGTCTAGAATTTGTGAGATTTTTTTGAAAAAAATCAAAACAGTCGCACTGAGAAAAAACAAAAATTTTTTACTTAAGGGGTAATACCTAGCCGGAAGCAAAAAATTAAAGGGTTTTTTGTGAATTTTTTGTGACTTTGATGAAAAACAAACATTTTTTATTTTAATTTTTATTACAAAATGGCGGCGCAGTGCGCGGAAAGAGGGTCGATTTTTTCGAGGCGTCCCGCGGCTAACAGTAGAAGTGTCCAACGAACGTATCTGGAACAATGAAAAAATTTTTTTTATAATCTACATGAGTATAGCTATAGAAGTACACATGGATATTAAGAAATATTGATTTTTGCAAATTTGGCAGCTATTTGGAAAAAACATCGATTTTCGACTAAAAAAAATCGGTCTTTATTTGTTTATAAAAATCGTAATTGTTTATCGATCTTAAAAATCGTGTGTACTTCTATAGATAATATATCTAAGAAGCTACAGTTAAAATTTCAAGTTAATCGGATAAAAATTACTCGAGTTCTACTGCTAGCCGTGTCTGAAAAAGTAGTTTCGAGAAAAACGCGTTTAAAGTTTGACAATGTGTTTACTACATGAAATTTGTAAGATATAGACTTGCTGATTTTTTTACCTTTACTCTGCTATCCCAGCACCATATAACTGGCCTTCCAAGTTGATTTCAATCCTTTCCAAATCTTTTTTGGCTGTTTTTGCATCACGACGTCCGGTTTTGACGGCGTCGGACATTGAGCGCTCGGCGAGTTTAATGCGGCGCGAGTCAGCTTCCAAGCAAAAATCGAAACATTGACGACCAACAGTAATGCCGAGTACATCCATGATCTTCATGACACTAGATAATCCGCCGTTGAAAGTTACAACCGAAATATTTGTAGCAATGTCCAATACCCCCTTTCCGCTTGAAACCATTTTCGGAGCGATCGCCCAAACAACAGAATTGAACGATTCATTCGAATTTTGGGTGAATAGAAACTATTTTGTGTACCGTCGCACCGCCGGTAATGAGTAAAAGGGGCAAAACTCGCTTCGACATTCAATTTGTCATTTTGACGCGCTCGGAGTTGCTTCAAAAATTCGACTTTTACGAGCACTTGAAAAATTTTTTCAACAATAAATCATGTCAGACATCATTCTTGACATGTTTCTACGCCATCTAAGCCAATAAAAAAAAATGGCGAAAAAAAAAATTCCGGCTAGGTATTACCCCTTAAATCCTAAAAAAAAAACAGTCATATTGCCCATTAAACATTTTTTCGATATTTTCTTCGAAAAGTTCAGTGAAAAACAAAAAGAAAGACCACCTTATTTTTTACATTATCTTTTTTCTTCTTAAAGTTACAGGCATTTGAAATTTTCCAAATTTTAAACTGCATTTTTTTTTTAAATCCATAACTTAAGTATGAGTAGAGATAAAAATCTAAAAAAAATCATAGAAGCTACTTTCATTTAGTATAAAAACACAAAAAATTTTCGGCCAAATCAAAAATGGTCGAGGACATTCATCGGTTGAGTTGGCATGGAATGCCCCATATATTTCTTTAAATTTTCTTTAAAAAAAATCAATTATTGTTTTTACTTACAATTTCTCCATTCTTCTATTCTTTTATTTTTGTTGGTTGATTCCTCCATTTCAAATATTTTGCTTATTTTCCAACGTATATAAAATGTGATAAATTATCAAAAAGCTTCCTCTATGAGGAAGCAAGACATATAATATATGAAACATATAATTATCAAAATGACATATAATATATGAAACTAGCAGCTTATAATGACAAGAGAATGAATTGATAGCAGGACAGCTTAGTATCTGGCCTTTAATGCATAATAATAAAACAATAATTTCTTTATTATTGGCAATTCTTATTAATTCTATTATATTCTTCAGTCTAATGAGTATAATGATACTCTATCCATAAAAAAAATTAAGCACGATATCTCAAAGTTTGCGGAAATTAAGACAATCATATAGATTTTTAGATAAAAATCGGTAACCCCTTCATAATTAGCAATTTTTATTAATTCTATTATATTCTTCAGTTTTTTCTATCCCTATTTCATATATAATTCTTTAGTTAATCAGTTCTTGAGTTATAGAAATTTTGGTAAGTTTGGCTGTTTTGTTTTAAACAGAAATCGGTAACCCCTTTATTATTAGCAATTTTTATTAATTCTATTATATTCTTCAGTTTTTTCTACCCCTATTTCATATATAATTCGTTAAGATTCGGTTGATTAGTTCTGGAGTTATAAAAATTTCGGTAAATTTGGCACATACATACATACACACATACATACACACATACATACATACACACATACCGACATTTTTTTTTAATGCGATATTTCAACGTTTTAGAACATAAGGAACACATTGGCATCGCAAACTCAAAAAATAATCTTTTCTTTGGTTTCTTCTACCCCTATTTCATATATGTATATTTTTTTTAAATTTGGTTGACTAGATCCAACTTTATACGCGATCAAAGGTTCATGTACGAATTTATGAAAACAAAGCTTCCTCTATGAGGAAGCAATAAAAAGACTTTGTAAAATGACATTATATAGACGTTTAATTAACTACGTATTGTAGGAAAATTTCTTTTTCGGATAAAATAATGATTGTTATTCTTGGCGATATATTTTTATGTAAAACCATAAAATTAACTACAATATTTTTGTTTCGCAACTTTATGATTGAAGTGGTGAATTTATGGTATAAGTGGATGTAGTTGTGGATATACTACTATGCCATTAAAATTTAGTCATATTAGAGCCATTCGAATACATTTGTGACCTTAATAAGAGCCTCCAGGTTATTTCGATTAATAATTATAAATATTTTTATGCATGCATTTCACACTGATGAAGGCCACATTTAGGATTGAAACGTTTGTCTTATTATTAAATTGTAATGTATAATTTAAGCATCAATAACGAGCTTTGTTCACTAGCTCTTTCTCAAATTGTTTATTATTGTGCGAACGTAATAACAACTAATTTTATGTTTTAAATTTAAAAAATTTGTTTATGCATTTGTTTTCTAATTTCTTTTATGTACTTATTTAACTTTTAAATTTTTTTAAAATCTGTTTTATAAGAAATATACATGTCTGTAAAAAACTTATTCATGTCTGTAAGAGACATCATGATGTGCAAAATCCGACCGAGCAATTTTCCTGTGGTACGCATCGGGTTACACAAATGCCGGCGGTACTGATCTGCAAGTAAAGATGTGCGATTTACAAAATTGTGAATTGCGATTGCGTTGTTCCTTAAGCACGCAAATTGTGTGCTTTAATATATGTAATATCAAAGGACGTGTTCGTTTTTTATTTATTATATTATAAATAAATCATGAATTCATGAATTTTATTATTATTTATTAATAGATATTAAGTGTTATTTATTATGTTCCATTTATTTTAATATGTTTTTACTAACATAAATGAGTTTAGCAATACCGACCAGTTTATCATAATAATACAATAACTCACATAACGGTAATGTATAATAAACGTGTATCATTAAAATAAATAATTTTCAAGAATATAAATATATTGATAGCATATCTGCACCATTATACACGATTCTCGCTTTTAGGAGAGCAAAAAAATACTGGTTGCAAAAATGTAAATTGCCATGCTATTATATTTAATATTTTAATATTTTTATTCATTTTAATATTACAAATTGTATGTATACATATAATATTGCCAGTGCGTGGATTGCGTGGTAAAATGAAATGCAGACACCCGAGTTATGGTACGGATCGAGCGGGAGGAAGAAGGACAGAAGATCATATGTCTGTTTTCTTTTATTCAGCCGAAGGCAACCGAAACGCTGAGCGCACACGGACGTGGCTCGTGTTTTGTGTGAATATCCTCTCCATCTCCATGACGACCGGGCCGCGTTTTATTTTCTGGCCACACTGGTATAAAAGAGAATCAAAGATATTAAATCCTCTATAAAAAAATCCATTTTGACCGAGAAGTTTGCGTTTGATCGCAATGTATTGTTGCCGCTTTTCCGCGTGTCTGATTAGCTGTGGTTCGAGTCGGTATTGGTATGGTGAAGTTTTTCACGATTGTATAACGTGATATGTGGGGTTAGAAGTGAGCATATATATAAATAATATATAAATACATAATTAATAAATTATGTATTTATATATTATTTATATATATTATTTTTATTAAAAAGCAAGTAATAGTAATGAATATGAAAGCGCGCGCGTTAGCGCGCGTTGCGTGCTAGTGACTACAAAAAAAACGTAGAATATGATACGAATAATTGACGCTCATTATCAAGAACTTAATTATCAAAACTTGGAGATACCAATTAAGGACCAAAAATAACAATCAAATATAAAAATTCAAAATACATACTCAATCTCATAGATAACCAATAAACCACCATAATAAAAGAACAGTAATTCCGCGATCCCGCGGAATATCTTTCGTCGCAATCGATCGGTATATATTGCTTCGATGTTGAATCTTACTTACGAGTAACGATACCATCTAGCGGTGCTACCTGAAACTACATTTGACAAGAGCGTATGATACATTGGGTCCCGTAGTCGCCCGTTAATTTTTCTAAACTTATTAACAGTACGATACAGTGGTAAATATTTCTAAAAATTTATTTTATTTATTTGTCGATTAATTAAAAAAAAAGTTTAAAAAATAACGTACACGCGCACCTTGTACTTAACTATTTTCTGCGCAAAAAGTCTATTTTATGGTCCTACAAGAACAGAACTTTATAAAGATAAAAAAATTTTATATACATATTTCCATATTAGTGACTAAACCATTTAATCATTTAAAAGATTTGATATAAAAAACTGATGTTAACTTATAATCTCGTAAAAAAAAGATCTTACAAAAGTGAAAAAAATATGCCAAATACATAAAACAAATATATATCCAAAGGTATATGTAACAAATATCTGTGATATAAAAATATAAAAAAAAACAGACATGATAAAAATTTATATGAAATGACATGTAATATAAAACTGATTCTATAAAAATACTTTTTTAAAAACAGGTAAAAAATTGTGCAAATTAGAAATTTGCACTTTGCTTCCTCGACAAATTGAGGTGTGCGATTTGAAATTTGCACATAGCAAATTTGCACAATTTTGAAGTGAGGGAGTAGGAAATTAGCAAATTGAATCTACAACGTATTGTTACGCTCAAAGCTCCTCTCTGAGGAACCTTGTATTTTATTAGATGCATAATTTGTAGTTTGGCTTTTTCATAGAAGAAGCTTTTTGCGCGTAACAATACGTTGTGGATTCAATTTGCTAATTTTCTATTCTCTCACTTCAAAATTGTGACTTTGCTATGTGAAAATTTCCAAATCACCCTTAATTTGTTGAGAAAGCAAGTGCATTTGCACAATTTTTTTTTAAACTTTGTCAGAAAGTTTACAGGCTGCATTTTCTTCTTGTAATCTTCCTTCCTGTAAGTCTATCTGCACCTGTTCTTCCTTAACTTTTTTTAATTATACTTCTTTCGTATATTATATTAATTTTGTTCCGGAATAAACCAAATTTGAAGAATTTTTTGCAATCAAGTTTATTTCTCTAAAAATACATATATATAAATACATATATTATTATTTTTTATTATACTTTTTCCAAATTTAATTAGATTGCTCATCTTTCTCACTCTATGTCAATAGTTTTTTTCATTACCCTTGGGGTAATATTGTTAATGCGTTTTTTTTTAAGTTGTTTTTTCTATAGGCCTATTCCACTTGTATCTTTTCCCCATCCTTTCTTTTTTCCATAGACAATGAAAAATTTTTTCTTGCTTATTTTAAATAATTGTTCCTCTGGAAAGGGTATTAATTTTTTGTCTTTAATTATCATCAGACAATGCCTACGCATTTTCTCAATATCTTTTGAATAATTTTTACAAGAGGGATTTTCTCCAAATGCTATTGATACAGCAAATGCTGCAGCATAAATATCACATGATGCATGGTCTGGCTGCTTTGTAACTTTTTCATGTTACATTTTTCTCTAACAGATTAGGATATCGCTTTTTCTCCCGACTGCTGCCAACCTTCGGTTGGCGAAGTCGAGGGAGTATGCGTTTCACGGAGGCCGAATCTTATTAATGTATTTTCTTTCAATCAATGTTAGATTTTGATAAGATTGTTTTTCATAGTACAAACTATCAAAAATACGTACCTTTCTCCGTCATAATATACATAGTGCCAGTGATTTCTTGCTTGATTTCCACCTACAATCTGGACATCAGGTCTAAAAATCGGTTCAACCCAATGTAATCCTGTATTAAATAGTACGGCTACACGTTTAAATAGAGTGTTATTTTCCATTATTTTCATTATTTCATTTAATGGTCTATCATCTAGCGATGAATTTATTTCTAATACGTTATCATCTAATTGATTGAGAGGGAGGATAATTTTCTATTTTTTTAAGAACATTTTAATGATGATATTGAATTTCTCTCTTCCTCGTTTGAACCAATAAAAATTGGTTTATGATCTGAAAAATATGTTTCGTATACTCCTGCTAAATAATTAATTATTCCCTCAGATATGAATATTACATCTGTTTGGGTATTGAACATTGTAGTTGATTCTTCTTTGCGTAGTGCTCATTTAAAGTTTTTTCTTGTAAATGTTTTTTCAAAAATCCACCTTCAATATATGTGCCATAATTAAAGTCACCTAATATTATCCTTTTTTTACTCTTTGCCTTGCTTAAAATATTATTTAGTTCTTACTTAAACATACTTTTATTAACTCCAAATGACTTATAACCGGTAATGATCTCTAGGGTAGACCGGGGCACGTTGTCACACGGGGCACGTTGTCACATCGGCTTTATTTAAAAAACTAATAATCAGAGGACAACACCCGTTATTCCCAAAACGTGTTAGTGTATGCCCATCTTTGGTATGTTTACAGTGTTGAGATTGCTCCAGCTGTGTTGACGTAAAACCAATTTGAAAGTTTTTTGCGACCGTAAGTAAAATTTTATTGTCTAATATTCAACGTACTGGACATGAAGCTTATGTTTTTTCAGAATAGACCTTTATATTATCTTAAAGTATGTACTTTTACCTACCGCGTGCAATACCTAACCTTATGAATATCTCAAACGTGTCGGCCATGAGGCTGTTTGGAGTAAAAAAATGCCCTCGGGGCACGTTGTCACGAATTTTAATGTCATAGGTGCAATTGGGATATAGTGTGCTCTTACAAACGGAAAACTGCAAGAGCCGCAGTAGTCGATCTAGAAGTAATTCGTTTTGCTGTTAAATGTGTATCAATAAGTTGCGCATTCGAGTGGAATTCTTATATTTAGATTAAGACAAAAACTTCGTGCTTTTTGTACTTTTTTGAAATAAAATAAATGTTTCTGTAAAGGATTTTACTTTTTTACATTGCAGCGCACTATAATATATTGATATTTACGTTGAATTCAGTTTGGATAACATTTTGCATGCAATCACATTTGATGTGACAACGTGCCCCGTGACCGGGGCACGTTGTCACAAGCGACCTGTCGTTATTTATTGTTATGTAACAACTGTAGAGTAACAATCACACAAAATTCGATACTGTCCAATTGAAGCTGAGGGTTCACTCGAAATTTTGGCATATCAAAGTACTCTCAAATATTGAATGTAAAAAATACAAAAAATATTGAACCAAATGTGTGACAACGTGCCCCGGTCTACCCTACTTCATTTATTTTTATGAGAATTAAGTCAATATGACGTTGTTGTCCATTTATAATTTCATCTTTTTGTATATGTTCTCCCAGTAAGCAAAAAATCATTATTACAATGTTATTGCAACAATATTCTATAACTTGTAATGTTGTTAAATATGTAGTTCTTAATGTTGTATAGAACATCATTATGAACATACTTTGACCACGATTCCGAAATTTCAGTAATGTTGAAATGGGAGTGCCATAACGTTGCAAATAACATTGTGCTAACGTTTTTCTATCATTCCTGCAATGTTTTTGAGATAAAAATTTAAATGTACTATCAACTTTATTACAATATTATATTAAGATTACCGTAATATTAATTTTAACATTTATTTAAAGTTCTTACTGATGTTTTATTTCTATTACAGGCAACATGTTTTCAATAAATATGCAATAGTAATAAAATATCTCAATATGTATTGTCTAATTAATATTTAGATTGCTTTTATAGACCAGGCTTGGACAACTTTGAGCTCCAGAACCACGACACTTCTTTTCTATCCACGGAAAGTAGGGGAGTGTCGTGGCTCCGGAGCTCGAAGTTGCCCAGGCCTGTTATATACTAATCTGCATTGGGGAATAATTCACTAATTATCATAAAAAAAGTTTTATTTATACAGAAATAATATATACCATGTATTACATTTTCAGTTTATCACAATATAATATCTTTGGTGAAGGTCGCTGATCCTAATGGAAGGTTTTAGGATAAAACTCATCTTTCAAATAAAAAAATCGAATACGGATACGAACAATCTGAGGCACGTAGCAGTCAGCCTCGTGGCCCGATTACATCAAGAATATGTTCGATCTTTAATACTTTGGTATATTTCTTTTCTTCTGCAAATCTCTCTCTTATATAGGTCGAAAAATACATCTTGAATCACCAGCTACCTATTTACAGGGCACATATAGATAATTAAGTTCTTATCATATTAATACGCAAGTTTTAGAAAATATTAATTACTTACAGATATAAAAATGTTGTATACAATTAAAATAAGCGCTCGACAGCACAAGCAAACGTACGTATATATGACACACTCACGCATCATACGTATGTAAGATAATGCCACTACAGTCTCCAGAACTATTACTGCTTCCGATTGGCTGTCGCGACAAGCGTGCGTCTCTGCTCATGATCTTGACGCGCTCAAACAGCTGAAAATAATCGGCAGTAAATTGCAAGAAAATAGCAAATATAATTCCATCCAAAGAACGTTATTTATAGTTAACCTAAATTATAGGTTATAGATCATCATATCAACTATTCATAGCACGTATGGTTAATTAAGTTTTTATTATTAATATACAACTTTTAGAATATAATAGTTTATACTTACTTATATATAAATATACTGTAAATAAAGAGCACTCCGCACTGCTCGATCCACACGCGTGTATACGCACTCACGCATCGTAGGATAATGTACGCATCATGGCTGTCGCGATAAGCGTTGCGCACAATATAAAACAATAACATTCTAACAACAGAAAATTAATATACTACCAACGTTATTTCCAAGTTCAAATTACAAGGAATTTTGAACTGTTGCATTGATCTCAAATAAATGTCAGAGTAACATTTGAAAAATATTTTCTGTAACGTTTTTAAAATATTTTAACAACATTCAGAAAAATCATATTACGAAATAATATTTTTCAAATATATGTATAATATTATTAAAAAAAAAGTTTAAAAAATACACATAAAGTCAATATTTCTAAACGTTAATTTAATGTTCCTTGCTTACTGGGCTATAATTTCAGTTCAGTTCAGTTCAAGAATACTTTATTTACCCCAAAGGGGCCTTAAAGGGCGTTTTTATGGAACGTACCCAAACCGTACAGCACTTCTCTCCTTTCTTCTCAGACTCTATATAAACTTAATTTCTCTCTTCTGGACTTTTGCCTGCCACTCTTCTCCATATCAGGCTTCTTTTCTTCCTTTCCATTTTTTCTTCTGCCTCTTTTTCTTCTGCTCTCACTACCTCTCTTTCTTTCTTTCCTCTTCTTCTTCTTACCTCTTCCTCCCTCTCCTCCAGCAATCTCCACAATTGCTTCGTCTCGGTTATCTGTTCCCTCCTCCCGCTATCTCCTATCGGTATTTTCTTAACCTTCTCACTCTCGTCTCCCTCTCTGTAGTAACTTTCCTCTGCCATCTTTGTTAATTTTATTTCTTCCTCCTTCGGTTCACACTTCCCTTTCCTGCCCCCTTGTTCCTCTTTCCTGACTTCCGGTCGCTTCCTTTCCTCCTGGTTGCTTCCTGCCCCTTCGGTGCTCCTTGGATCCGATTCCGTCGTTCCCGCCCACCAGTCCATATCCCATTCTTTGACGCTCCATCCCTCTTCGTCGCTCTCCTCTCCCTCCCCTGTCCTCCTTTTCTCTGAGCTATCTGTCCGAGCCCCTATCTTCTTCAGCTCCTCCTTGATTTCCTTTCCCGTGCGCATTACTTCTTCCATAATCCCCATTCCAATCTCCCTTATTTCCCTCATGATCTCTTCGAACCGATCCGACTCAGCCCTCCTCTGTCCACATCTCGGCGAATCCTCCTTGTCGATCGCTACATTCAAAATAAGTTTTGCATTATATATTGTTCTGTTCTTCTCGCCTCTTTCTTCTTCGCTTTACCAACCCTAACCTGTCCGCCCTCTTGCTTTTAAAATAGTCTTTTACTTCTCTACCCTCTTTTCCGACTCGTATTGAACATTTGTCACTTACGTCCTTCATGCCTTCTATCCGCTTCGCTTCTCCTTCTCATCTTTTATTCTTTTTTAGCGCTCTTCTAGTTTTCGGTTTGTCTTACGCTGTCAGCCCGCGCGCAACACGAAACGACATGTGTCTCTGCCCTCACTACCACCAACAGCAGTATTGCCAACTTGCTCCTCGTTTTCATCGCCGAGTCACATGTCGACTTGCCCTCTCTAACACAGCGCCACCTGCTCTGGTACCGTGCCCCGACGCGTCGCAGTGGCGCCAACCCGCTCTTTTGGAGGGGCCAGCACCCCACGCCGTCCCCGCACGGGCACCAGTGCGCCATCTCTCCTCCTTGCTCGAGCCTACTTCAGCGCCGCGCGTACTGCTCCACGTCTTCGTATCTTCATCTCATTCCGCACGCCCTCTTTCTTCTTTTCTTCTCGAATTCCTTCCGTGCTGCTCCTCTCTCCTCACTCCTCCTCACTCCTCTCCTAACCGCTCTCTCGCCTAACCTTACTTTCTTACTCTCCTTTTCCTCTCAGAATGCTCTCGATCCGTCCTGTTTTCGAGTCTTCCTTCAATTGCACTCCTTCCTTTTTATTTCCTCTAGGTATCCCTTTCTTCTCATCCCCTTCCGCTCGATTTACTCCACTAATCTTCCCTTTATTCCTCCTTCCCTTTTCGGAGCGTCCACCCTCCTTCCTCTCCCGACCGGAAGTCCCGCTTACTGGGCTATAATTAATCCTTTAAATTCTTTCCTGATATAGCATCCCAAATAGCAAAGAAATATTTTTTAAACGTTTTTAAAAACGTTTTTAGTGATGAAAAAAATGTTTAAAAAACGTTTAAATTAACGGGATAGATCCTTTTTTCTTATTAAAAAATATTTAATTTAATATTGTAAAAATGTGTTTTTAATATTGTAAAAATGTGTTTTTAATATTAAAAAATGTTTTATTAACATTAAATAAATGTTTTATTAAAATTAAATAAATGTTTTGTTAACATTAAATATATGTTTTTTAATAAATCAAATAAATAATTTATTAATATTAAATATATAATTTATTAACACTTTGAAAAATGTTTTTTCTAACCGTAAATATACATCTTTTTATAGCATACAATTAAGAAACTTAGACAAACAAATTCTAATAAAATATCCCTCCCGTAATGCAATATTCGATAGAAGTCATGAATAGTTTAGTGGTATTAGAAAACAATTTGCTTTAATTATATGTCTATCAATGAGAGGTATAAACTCTACCAATGCCATATAACTCCAAATATAAAAATACTGTAGACGACTGATTAAGAACACCAGGAACCAAACTGACTACCCTGTAAAAAATGTTTTATATAAGAACATATCTACACTGGGCAATAAAATTATCGCAACAAAAATTTATGTCAAAAATTTGCTCAACTTCAAATAAGCATAACTCCGCGAAAAATTGTCATATCTGAAAGATTTTTTTTTCCATTTTAAAGGGTAAAGTCTCCTTTTTTTCCATTTTAAAGGCCTTAAGGAACCATTGTTATATTTTGAATTTAGCCTCCCGCCGTTCTTCCAAAAGTAAGGACGTGTTACGTCTCCAAAAAATTGCATACTTTGACACATTCTACGGAGTAGAATGAATTTTTTTCGTAACTATCATGGCAACCATCATAAAATATGGACTTTTCCCTGCAAATTAAAAAAAAATTAAGTCCGTACGATTTTTTTTCGCCGAGTTATGGCTTATTAAAGTTATCTATGCATTTTTGTGCATTCAATCACCGACAACATTAGTATTACCTGATGAACACTACGGGGAGGTTATTGGTCGGATTTTGCCTATCGTGTATGTGTGTGTGTTAGCAGAGATACATATAATAAATTAGAAAGAAAGTGACTTATATAATTAGTATAATAAAAGAATAAGATACAAAATAAATATCGAATAAATGTAAAATAAATAATAAATAAATGTTAACAAAATTCAATAACAGCAAATGTGATATAAATATAAAATAATTTTTCTACATTGTAATTATACAGGGTGTTCCGAAATTCCTGGGTAATAAGATTGCAGCATGAAAGTTCGTACAAAATTAAGTAATAAAAGTGCATGCCATTTTTTTCATAAAATAGTTTCTTATATAAGTATAGAGGTTTAAAGTATAACCAATCGTAAGCATTGAATAAAAAGTCATCTGTTTGCGTGTCGTGCGTGTGTCGTATTACATGTTGAATACTTCACGTCAAACAAAACGTTTTGCCGCTGTAGTACGCGCATACTACTGCACGATCTTACTTTTTAACCAATACGTACGATTGGTTATACCTTAAACCTTTTATATTTAAGAAACTATACTTTATGAAAAAAATGGCATGCACTTTTATTATTTAATTGTTCACGAACCTTTATGCTGCAATCTTATTACCCTCGAACTTCGGGACACCCTGTGTAGATGACTATAATAAATACACAATAAGAGCAAACTTGATATAATTTAAAAAATGTTCAAATTAATACCGCATCCGATTTTACGCTAATCACAGATAGATTAAGTCTAAATAAATGTTAAATAAATGTTTTTTAAATTATTTTTTCTAATAAATTATTAATGTAAAATAAATATTAAATTAATGTTTAATAAATGTTAAATAAATGTTTCTTCAAATCATTACTGCAAAGGAATAATTAACGTTACGTAAATATTAAATAAACGTTAAATAAACATTAAATAAATATTTTCTCTAAATCATTAGTTCAAACAAATAATTAATGTAAAATAAATATTTAATAAATGTCAAAAAAAATTTTTTTTACTATGAATTGTACAATGTATAATTAATGAAAAATAAATATTAAAGAAACATTAAAAAAAAATCATCTGCTTATTGGATTACACGTTCTTCCTGACGATATTTTTTTTAAATGTTTTTTAATATTTATTTTTCATTAATTATACATTGTACAATTTATTGTAAAAATAATATTTATTTAATGTTTATTAAATATTTATTTTACATTGATTATTTATTTAAAATAGTGATTTAGAGAAAATATTTATTTTATGTTTATTTAATATCTTTTTACATTAATATTTTATTTGCAATAATAATTTTAAAAAACATTTATTTACATTTATTCGACATTAATTTAATATTTATTTTACATTAATTACTTATTTGCAATAATAATATGAAAAAAATATTTATTTAACATTTTTTAAATATTCATTTAATATTTACTTCAAATATTATTTTATATTAATTTTTTAATTGTAAGAGATGTTTCAATCGAATTTTTCTATTGTTTTACTTTATAAATTATGTGCCGTTCCGTAAACCGCGTCATAGGACCCATATGATTTTTTAACACTTTAAAGATATGTTGTAGACAAGTAATTACAGGTAAGAAGGAAGCGTCAGAGGATCGTCACTTGTCCATTTGATCATCAAAGTCAAGCAACGTGGGCGCGGTACTATACTCGGATGGGTGACCGGCTTGAGAGAGGAGTTTTTTCATTTTCGATGGACGCGCGGTTGTACGCACACCTAATATACAAAAAAAAAAAAACAGTTAGGAAAGCGGTTTTTATCATTTTCTAGATAAAGAAAAATAACGGCCTTTAAACGTTTCTTTGTCAAAAAAGTTGTTAAAATAAACGTTCTTAAACATTAAAAAATGTTTAATGTTAATAAAACATTTATTTAATGTTAAAAAAACATTTTTTACAATATTAAAATAAATATTTTTTTAATAAGAAAAAAAGGATCTATCTCATTAATTTAAACGTTTTTTAAATATTTTTTTTATTGCTAAAAATGTTTTTAAAAACGTTTAAAAAATATTTTTTTGCTACTTGGGAGTTGTCACTATTAAAACAATATTTTCCTTATTTATATATATATCTATACTATTATTATAAAGAGACAGAGTTTGTCAGTTTGATTGTTTGTGTTCGATGAACTCGGAAACCAATGGACCGAATTTTTACCAAAAGTATATGAAATAGAGGTAGAATTTCCCGGGGAGTGTCACTGTGTGTATAGTTTTTTGTTACCAATTTTCTGGAAATTGGTTTTTTTAATTTGTCTAATTTTTCGAGAAATAATTGATCGAATTTTAAAGAATTGTATATAAAACAGGGGTAGAATTACCCGGGGAATGCCATAAAGTGTATAATTTTTTGTTATCGATCTTTTTGGAAACTGATATCAGAAGTTTTGGTAATTATGTACTTTAGGGGAAGCACTTCCGATGACCTTGACCTTGACATATGTTGTCAAGGTCACCCTCCTGAGTGACCTTCAGAAGGTTTTAGCCGTCGCTCGTTTTTTATTGAAAAGTTATAAACAAAAAAAGTTTGAAAAATGTAGCAGCTATTTTGAGTATTGGAAGGCACAAACGACTAATATCACTAGTTTACAAAATAAAAAAATTTTTCTGTACATTCAATGCCACTATTTTTTTCCTATGTATTTTGGCCCACTAAACACAAAAATCACCTATAAAAATTTTTGTATGGATAGGTTTTCGAGATATGAATTTTTGAATTTTTTTTCGGAGATAGTTTCACATTTTAGGCCATATCTCGACTTAGAAACGTACGATTGGGTCGCACAAGCTCTCATTGTAGAGGTAATCGAATCCCGAACAATCGCCTTTCACATTGTTTTCCAATCGGTTCAGTAGTTTTAGTGTTATGGGCCAAAATATATGAAAAACGTCGATTTTTTGGGCCAAAATAAGAGTAGAAAATTCACTCTATCGCCATGCAAAAATAGAAAACGTCAAATTATGTCCAGTTTCTTATTGTTTACGTGTAGGTCGTACTTTTACGAAGAAAACTAGCTGTGGATGAAGAAAATGTACTAGTGTACAAAATAAAAATTTTTTTCTGTAAATTCAATGCCACTATTTTCTTCCTATGTATTTCAAGATATAAATTTTTGGATTTTTTTAGGAAAAAAATAGTGGCATTGAATTTACAGAAAAAATTTTTTATTTTGTACACTAGTGTTATTTCTAATCGACGCATGTAATATTCAAACGTTTTCTATATAAATAAGGGAAAAATACAAAAACAGAGTAAAATTTGATTTTTTGTACCTTCACTCAATTGCTCATAACTCCAGTATTTATCGATAGATTTTCTTCATCCACAGCTAGTTTTCTTCGTAAAAGTACGACCTACACGTAAACAATAAGAAACTGGACATACTTTGACGTTTTCTATTTTTGCATGGCGATAGAGTGAATTTTCTACTCTTATTTTGGCCCAAAAAATCGACGTTTTTCATATATTTTGGCCCATAACACTGAAACTACTGAACCGATTGGAAAACAATGTGAAAGGCGATTGTTCGGGATTCGATTACCTTTACAATGAGAGCTTGTGCGACCCAATCGTACGTTTCTAAGTCGATATATGGCCTAAAATGTGAAGCTATCTCTGAAAAAAATTCAAAAATTCATATCTCGAAAACCTATCCATACAAAAATTTTTCTAGGTGATTTTCGTGTTTAGTGGGCCAAAATACATAGGAAAAAAATAGTGGCATTGAATGTACATTTTGGCTGTAAACTAGTGTATTACGTTTTTTTTTTTAAAGCAGAGAATACTTTATTTTGCGAGAAAGTCGCTGCTTTACCAAAACACAACATTTAAAGCAGTAAATTGTTGATAAATTAAAGTCTTTTTGTTAATGCAGTGAATACTTTATTTCGCGAGAAAATCGCTGCTTTACCAAAACACAACATTTAAAGCAGTAAATTATTCATAAATTAAAGTCTTTTTGTTAATGCAGTGAATACTTTATTTCGCGAGACAGTCGCTGCTTTACCAAAACACAAGATTTAAAGCAGTAAATTGTTGATAAATTGAAGTTTTTTTGTTTTGCTTTCTGCTTTAAAAAAAACGTAATATTAGTCGTTTATGCCTTCCAATACTCAAAATAGTTGTGTCACGTTCTGTCACGTTCTGTTGTTCGTCCGTTTTTTGGTCAATGCATTTAAGCAATTTACCAGGGATATGGACAAGTCGTGTGAAGGGTATTATTAGTATTATTACTGTTGTTATCATTCGGGACCGAAAAGATATCTGAGTTTATAAACATGGTACCGAGGATCACTTTTATTTATCTGGTTATAGTGAGGGTAGTCGATGTCGACAGGAGTAGGTTTAAATGAAGGTGCGTTTTCTAGCTGTCGCAATTGGTGGAGGAGGGGGAGAGGATCTTGATTAAAAGTAACTGCTTGTTTAATCTAAAACCTAATCTTTTTAATTTGAGCTCGTCTACCTCCCTTTTTCGTCATTTAACACGGATCCTCGAAAATGAATTTTATAGCTCGCCACACTCTTCGTCAGCGCTCAAAAGCCAATCCGCCACACTTCTGCTCGCCACACTCTTCGTCAGCGCTCAGATCGTCAGCGTAAAGGCCAAATTCACTTTCGGGAATTAACGGTGATCATTACGATTTCCAGGAATCAACCCCGTAATCACCACGCTCTCGGTAGCGAAGGTATCTGCTCGCCACACTCTTCGTCAGCGCTCAGAACCAATCGCCACGCACTTGTCAGCGAAAACTGAGAGTCGAATCTTAGAAATGATTGATTAAAGATTTAACACGGGATGGATGAGATTCCAGATTTCGAGCTTTTCCTTTTCAAACTTATCTTACCTTTATTCTTAAAATCTAATACAAGTGAGTTATACGTGAGGCGCAGTCTTAAGATATAAGATACAGGGATTAAGTCCCAAGATCGAGTTGAGGAATGATTTAGGAACAGTCTGAGTCTAGGATGTGGCTGAGCAATTGAATGCTAGAGCCGAAGGAATGGCTGAGCAATTGAATGCTAGAGCCGAAGGAATGGCTGAGCAATTGAATGCTAGAGCCGAAGGACTATCTGCTAGGAATCGAGACTCAGAACAGGACTGACTGTTCGCGGCGTTTTCCGCCCTATTTATACCCGAAAATGACCAGAATCTCCCGCGCGAGATTCCCGTCTTTTTCTACGCGTCTTAAGGGGGGAGGTTTTCTAGAAGCTTCTAGAATCTTTTAGAAGCGTAGTTTTGGGCCCCATCTGGCCCCCAGCCCTCCAACGGTCGTCTGATAAGATAAACATCCGCGTTGAGCCGAACGTTCGCTCGGCCGGATTCCGAGCTAACGTGCGTCGTCTAAAACGCTCGACAATTCCAATGCGCGTCGTCAAGATAAAAAACTTTCCGTACGTAACACCTTCCCCCTTAAGTCATACGTGGTACGTTATGTTGCCACGTATGAATTAATATAAAATAGAGTAATGTACTTATGCTATTTTTGCCTTTGTATCGCTCACATTAATGTCACTTATTTCTATTATCTTATTTTATATTACAGTAGATTGTGACGAGGTGGAGATGAGGAGTAAGTATTAAGTTTAAATTCGTGTATTTATAATTATGTCGTTACAATAATAGTATATAAAGTAAACAATAAAAATAAGAACATTGTATAAGTGTGTGTTATTGGGTTTATGATATTAAATACAATAAGTATATAGCTAAATGATAAAGTTTGGAAAAAAAATTTGTATGAAAGCATGTATATTATAACAAACGTATAACTAATGAAAATAACTAAATAAAAAAATAGAGTCCACTTTATCATTTTTTTTTGCTTTTGTCACGTGCCTCTACTCTCGGTGGGTGGGAGCACCATGCCCCCGACCAGCCAGCCTAAACGCTCGCAGTTCGGCCTCGAATCTAGCACGTCCTCTCGCACCTGGAGGAAGATCGCTCCTGGGGGGGATCTGGGCGTTGGCTGGGGAGTCAGTGGGGGGTCGCCCTCGACCTCCATGAGGAGTTCCCTGGGGTCTCTCAAATATGCCCGGATTTAGGCCGCGTTGGGAACCGGGCGTCGATTGGATTAATAGGGGGGCGCCCACGTCCTCCATAGGAGTTGTCTGATGCTGCGCCACTGCCCGTATCGCTTGCCTCAGGAGCGCGCCACGACCAATTTGGCGAGGGGCTTCGGCTGGAGGCTCCTCGAATATGGCTGGTTCACACATGTCTAGGTAGTCGCGTTCAGGTATGAGCCGACGAAGTCTTTGTTCGGCTCGATTGCGGCGTTCCTCTCTACTTGCTCTCAGCTTTAGTTCTCTCAAGAGCGGGATTTGTTGTTGATTCGGTTCGGGGTCAGTTTGCGAGTGTTCCTCGCCAAATTCGAGTTCCAAATCTGACAATTTAGACGGGTTTTGGCCGGGCATTTTCGCAGCACACGATACTGAAGCGGACAAGTGGTCTTATAATAACTTATTCTAATGTATGTGCGGTACAGTTGTTTGTTTAATATTTACCTTAGCTTATGAATAGCGAATAACGAATAGTACGGCTTGTGGACTTTTCGAGAATTAAGATCGTACTGGCTAGCGCTTGAGTTTCGGATTTTATAATTGGTTTTAACTTAGTTTATACAGTTTTCATATTTTCGGCGTCTGGATTTTTATTACTTTCAGAAGGATGAGAAGTGTGAGAAAGAAAGAGAGGAAAATGTTTTTTTTGTTTATAGCTGTGGATACATATTGTGAGCTTCGTTGCGGATAGTAGATTTTTCCACGTTTTCCACATTGCTTCGCATAGCAATATGGTACGAAGGAGATCGTAAAAGTTGAGTGTGTGCGTGTGCGTGTTCGTGTGTGTGTTCGATGTCTGCTGCGGTTTTTTCTTGTTCGGCCGGGAGCGGGGGTGCTCCTGCCTCTCGTCCCTGTTTTTTGTCATCCTTCGATGTCCCTCGCGCTAGATGCAGTAGTAGATTGGTCACCGAGTCCCACAGTGCTTCGACTAGATGTATTGACCATCCATATATAGTGTGTAGTGCGTAACCGTATACAATGGTGTTTGAAGAATAGAGTAAATTACATAAGGGATTGTGTATCGGTCATTTATACTAGTGGTGGTAAAGTAGAAAAGGCATAGATGGCAACGTTGTTACCGTCACTGAGTTCAGCGGCGACACTGTGTTTCGCGCGTTGCGTCGACCGCGCTGCACACCAGCAGCACGTGACTAAGCGGCGGAGTGATACCGCGCAGGCTTGGGCGTGCCGGCACGCGCGTGCAGCTCGTCGAGCGGACATTCAGCGTTCGTCCGTGGTTGCGAATAGTCGTGTTAGATTACACATCACTGTCGTTCGAGAAGATTCGCATATATACGCTCTTAAATTATTCAAGCGACACCGCTACTCTGCATAATAAACGAGTATTGTAAATACGAGTGAGTGTGTTAACGCAGATACTACAGAAGGGAGATATCACACGATATCTACATAATCACGACTCTGAAATCTGGATGGAAGGACGTACGTCGCCATTGCGATGTAAATTACACACGAGGGACGAGCCAGCCATCTTGGCCTCTTGAGAACGCCCGCAAGGACGTTGTAAAGGAAGCTCGTTATTACGAGAATAATACACGAGGATGACAATCACTGTCAGGTAACATATTCAGTTCTCTGTGGAATCATTGATCATTATTGAGAAAGCTAGGCAATCTAGCTAATGTAGTATGATGAACGCAATGTTCTATCATAATTCGATCTTTGATTCCAGAGTTCGAGAAAGAACGAAACCAATAAATATATCCTCGCAAGAGGCTACGTCGCGGTCTGTACAGATCTCTCCGATATCGTATTACAATTGAGCTCAGACAATTTACGTTTCATCATATGTTATGGTTGCAACCCGCGTTTAGAAACAGTTCTTCTATTTATAATTAATTAGTATAAGAGAATAACATTAAGTCAGAGAAACCCGTGATTCTTATATTCGGGTAAATGCAAGTTATCTTTAGTCTATTAAGATTTAATCCCGAATACGACATATTAGTCGTTTTAATAATAGCATCGTATTAATTACAATTAACTGAATTACCGCTTTACGTTTGCCAACTCCAAGGACAAATGGCTTTAATACTTGTAATAAATCATCTTATTACGGAAGTACTGTGTCAATTAGAACAAAATAGGATGTGCTTGTAATATGGAAATACTCCTGCAAGGAATTAAGTAGGCTTAATCATTAAAAACGGGGAAGAAAGGATAGCCAATGGTTTTTTGAAAAAAGGTTTACGTTTATAAAGCCATTGAGTACGCCACTATCCAAAATTTAAGTGTAACTTGTAGTGGCATTTATTTTATAACACATAGCTTTTTATGAGCGTTTGCAATGTTGGGAGCTTTGCTGGAAAAGATCATACATCTATAATATTTCGTCTTGATATTATATACAGCTCTTCTTGAGGAGAATATCTTCTTACACCACTTGTATAACTAATGTGAAACCACTCTAGTATTGATAAGACTTTGACATGACGATACACATTCTCTTTAAGTCAACACACATGAATAACGGTGTTGTTTCAAATTCAAAATTCTAGAGCCCTGGCTCCTGCGCGAGCTAGTTCTTAACAAATGGTGTCGATTATCAGCTTTGCTGTCCTTGCAAAGAAGTATATCCCGATTAATCCTGTAGTATTGCATTGCCAAAAATTAAGAACGTTCCCCAGATTTTCTTCCAGGCGTTCTCTGTGATTTTCTGTAAGAAATTTTCGTCTAAGAGATAAGATAGTGACATCCCTTGCGTTATAATCGGTTCCCCCATTACGCCTCGTGCTACGGTGTTCAGTACTCCGATTTTCTCGGCGGGAAACATTATGTGATCTCTCAGTTTCTCAAGATCTTGATTGGTGTAAATGCCGCTTGCTGCCAAGGATCCTGGATCGTTGTAATGCCAGGTAGGCTTGGTCATCGGTTCCATTATCATGGGTGCTTTACTGTATTCCACGTTCGGCGTAATGCGGTACCATCCGTCATTTAGCTGGTACATTGTAGGAAGTATCCTACTGCACGAGATTTGCATTCCTGTTTTAAAAAGTATATGTGTTCGAGGTGTTAAGAAGTATGTTTCGTTTCCCTTCGATACAGGTAATTGTTGATAACTGTTGGGGTAGTTTGTAATACGCGCGCAGACAGAGTGAAGCGCGCAGGTCGTGAGTAGGTAGCGTGCGCGTAGCAAGCTTGTGATTGGCTATACTGTGAGTGGCGTTGCGGTAAGTAGGGGCACGTGACAACTTCTCGTCGGTCGTTAGAGAGAAGAAGCTCAGATATCCGTTACGACCGCTCGAGGACACATTACAGTCCTATACGGCTTGAGTGTTAAATACAGACAGTTATTATATTACCAGTACGGTGGTGTACAATTATTCTCCTGCCTCCTTCCTCCACCCACGGGCCTACATTCGGCCACATACACAATAAATTGGCGACGAGGATTAAAATTACGTCGGGGGAAGAGGTAGAACGTGCCGGAACACGATCGTGCACGTGCGGCAGCCATTAAAGCCGGGTCTGAGTTTTGTGCGGTCTCGATTTTCTGGTGCAAGTACAATGGCTACAGGGGATGCAGCCGTCGGAAAATCAATTCCTACCACGTTGGAAATCGAACGTTTCGATCCAGCGAAAGGACCGTGGACACCTTGGCTATTACAATTTGAAGGGGCCATGAAAATTTTCCATATAGAAAATGAAGCTCGTGTGCCATATCTTCTTCACTACGTTGGTTCAGCACCGTTTGCAGTTTTATACAACCGATTATCGCCTGATAATCCGTACGAGGCTCGGTATGACGTCATCAAGAAGACGTTACAGGAATTTTACGAGCCGAAACCACAACCCGTGGCAGAAAATTACAAATTAATGACACGGAAGCAGCAGGAAGGCGAGTCGATTATGGATTACGTCGCTGCGTTACAACAGTTATCGCTCAATTGTAAATTGGGAGATGCTCTGAAGATAGTTCTTAGGAACGTATTTGTGTGTGGAATTCGAAATAAACGAATTCAGAACAGACTGTTGGAAGTTCAGGATATCGGGGACATCACCTGGGAGAAGGCGATTCAATTAGCATCTACGATGGAAACCTCGGAAAAAGGCACCAAGCAGATCCAGGGCGAGGAAGCTACAGCGCTAGTGAGCACGGGTGCAACGAAGAAGAGGATTCCGCCATACAAAGATAAGACAAAGAAATTTTCAAACGCGAATAGTAAGAGTAGCGTTGCGAAAAAGACTGCGCGTAATAAAAATGTCATTTGTTATCGGTGCGGTAGAGATCATTTTGCGTCGGATTGTACGCTCGATAGAAATATTAAGTGTTTAGCATGTGGAAAATCAGGGCACTTAAAGAAAGTTTGTAAATCGCGTTCGGATAGTTCGAAAGGTATCGATATTCTTAATATCGAGCAATCTAAGTTTCAGAAGAAAATGTATCAAGTGATTCGCGTGAATAACAAGAATGTTAAATTCGAAATAGATAGCGGATCGTGCGTGACATTAATGTCGGAATCTCAAGCGAGAAAATTGTTCAAAGGCGAAAGAATTTTTCAAACGGATATGAATTTAGTTACGTACACCAGAACGCCTATTCCATTGTTAGGATATATTCAAGTTAAAGTACGAAATGGTAAGACAATGCGCAGATTACGATTATACATTACGCAGGTTGATAGAGAACCAGTATTAGGGCGAGAGTGG
Organism: Temnothorax unifasciatus; assembly: GCA_030770225.1. NCBI lineage: Eukaryota > Metazoa > Arthropoda > Insecta > Hymenoptera > Formicidae > Temnothorax > Temnothorax unifasciatus. The sequence continues at coordinate 36,382 of JASTWK010001239.1, forward strand.
ATTTCTCAATTAACGTCGGTAACAATTTTTCCTTCAATGAATCAGATTACAGAATATGATAATTCGGGAATACAGTCATTACTAAAAGATTTTCCGAACATTACGCTTCCAACGGTGGATAAAATTTCAAATATTCAGGCGAGATTAAATCTTAAACCTGGGGTTAATCCGGTATTTCTCAAGGCGAGAACAGTTCCATTTCGATTACGTGAAAAAGTTGAGAAAGAATTAGACAAGTTGGTTCAATTAGGTATACTTGAAAAAGTAGATTATGCAGATTGGGCGACACCGATCGTACCAGTTCTTAAGAAGAACAATGAAGTTCGAATTTGCGGGGATTATAGTGTAACCCTTAATCCAAATTTGAATGTCGATATTCATCCTTTGCCAACGCCTGACGAATTATTTACTCAGATGGCGGGAGGTAGAATCTTTTCGAAAATTGACTTAACTCAAGCCTATTTACAGTTAGAAGTCCGACCGGAGGACAGAGAATTACTTACATTAAATACACATAAAGGATTGTATCGTCCTACACGCCTTATGTTCGGTATTGCGTCAGCACCAGCAATTTGGCAACGTACGATAGAGTACATTTTAAAAGGAATTCGAGGAGTAGTAACTTTCTTGGACGACATACGCATTTCGAGTAGAAATTTAAAAGAACATTTGCGTACATTACGTTTAGTTTTCGAACGATTACATAAGTACAATATTCGTATAAATGTTGCAAAGAGTGAATTCTTAATGAATGAGATACATTACTGTGGTTACGTTATAAATAAAGACGGGTTAAGTAAGGCTTCAGATAAAGTCGAGGCAATTTCGAAAATGCGTCAACCGTCAAATATTTCTGAACTTCGTAGTTTCCTTGGAATGATACATTACTATGATCGATTCATTCCAAATTTAAGTTCGATTCTTCAACCCTTGAATAGGTTATTACAGAAAAATGTTAAATACTATTGGTCCGCAGAATGTGAAAAAAGTTTCCAAGCTGCGAAAAAAGCTTTTGCCAGTCCTAAATGTTTAGTTCATTTTGACCCGAGATTACCTATTACATTAGCTACGGATGCTAGTGCATACGGGGTCGGTGCAGTTTTGTCACATGTTTATCCGGATGGCTCAGAGAGAGCAATTCAGTACGCGTCACAGACATTGTCGAAAACGCAACAGTCATATTCACAAATTGACAAAGAGGCTTACGCGATTATTTACGGAGTTAAGAAATTTCATCAATATTTACAAGGCGCGAAATTTACACTAATTACGGACCACAAACCTTTAACACAGATATTTTCTCCTACGAAAGGTCTACCCTTTTATACAGCTTCGCGTATGCAACATTATGCATTGTTTTTACAAGGCTTCAATTATAATATTCAATACAGGAAGTCAGAGCAACACGCAAATGCGGATTGTTTATCGAGATTACCGATTCCGCGAGATTCAAACGAATTTGAATGCGATACAATAGACGATTTTCAGAAAATTACTTTTGAGACATTACCGATTACAGCAGAACAAGTTGCTAAATGTACGTTACAGGATAAAGAATTATCCAAACTTCTTAATTTTCTTAAATTGGGTAAAGGTTATTTTAAGAATAACAAATATTTTACAGTTCCTTTAGAGGAATTTACATTGTTAAACGGAGTTATATTTAGAAACCATAGAGTGGTAATTCCTTTTCAGTTACGAAAGCAAATTCTTAGAGAATTGCATGAAGGTCATTTCGGTATAGTGCGTATGAAACACTTAGCACGAAGTTACGTGTGGTGGAATAAAATCGACAAGGATATCGAAGAAATTTCAAAGAATTGCGTGAATTGTAATAGATTCAAGAATAATCCACCAAAAATTAATCATTTATGGGAACCAACAGAAACTCCATTCGAAAGAGTACATGCGGATTTTGCAGGTCCATTTTTAGGTCACAATTTTTTAATCTTAGTTGATGCGTTTACAAAGTGGCCAGAAATACATATTGTTAAAAACATTACATCGCAAACAACTATAAATATTTGTAGACAATATTTTTGTACTTACGGTTTACCCAGATATTTTGTTACGGATAATGGTAGAAGTTTTACTTCAAACGAATTTACGAATTTCTTAAAAGTTAATGGAATTATACATAAGCGTACAGCACCATTTAATCCAGCGACAAACGGACAAGCGGAACGTTATGTTCAGACATTAAAGAATGCATTAAAACGTATGCAGAGTACTTATACAAGTGTACATGTAGATTTACAGCGATTACTTTTACAATACCGAAATACACCACATGCGGGTACAGGAAAAACACCTGCAGAAATGTTATTTGCACGAAAGATAAGAACACGTCTAGATTTATTACGACCATTCGAAAAGAAGTATCAAGCGCAGGATACACCAATTTCTTTTACGGAGGGAGAAAGAGTGAGTGCGAGAAATTACAGCGGTATTAATAAATGGTTATTCGGTAGAATTTGCGAGCGATTAGGTACACTTCATTACAAAATACGGTTAGATGACGGACGTGAGTGGAAACGTCACGTAAATCAGTTAAGGAAAATAGGTGAGAATACTCCTAGTAGTCCAGAAGATTACATTACGTTAGATTACACTCCGCCAGAGAATGTACGCGGAAATACAGATGACTGTGAAGAACGCGGGAGTTCCAGCGATACAAATGTACACGATAGTTCAAGCGATAGTGATAGCTCTACATTAAGGAATAATGCGAATAGTACAAACGATACGATAAGAAATGCGAGCGAAAGTTCTGTTACAACTCCACCAGCGCCTCCGTATTCTCCTTTGTCTCAGAGTGACAATTCGTTATTATATTCAACTCCTACAAATTCTTTCCAGGCCAGTACGCCAATACATACTCCTCCGTTAAAACCTTCACTGAAACCAGTTCCAGAAAACCTTACTCCCAAGAGACCCTCACGAACAGTTAAGATTCCCGAACGTCTTAGGGATTGCGTTATGCCAAAGAAAATGAAGTAGTAGTAGTATACTTTGTTAAGTGAGGGGAGTGTTGGGGCAGTTTGTAATACGCGCGCACGGACAGAGTGAAGCGCGCATGGTCGTGAGTAGGTAGCGTGCGCGTAGCCAGCTGCGATTGGCTATACCGTGAGTGGCGTTGCCGTAGGTAGGGCACGTGACTTCTTCTTGCCGGTCGTTGTAGAGAAGAAGCTCAGATATCCGTTACGACCGCTCGAGGACACATTACAGTCCTATACGGCTTGAGTGTTAAATACAGACAGTTATTATATTACCAGTACGGTGGTGTACAATTATTCTCCTGCCTCCTTCCTCCACCCACGGGCCTACATTCGGCCACATACACAATATCTTCGAAGATTACGCGTGTGTGTCATGCACGCACGTGTTAATTAACAGCTTAATTTAGTCGTTCCCGCAAATCCCGCATTCATCGTTGCCGCTTTTAAATTGGCACGCCTCGTGGCGCGATAACGTCAATATGTCTCTCGAGGCAATGGGATATTCTACGTCACAATTCTACGTTATCGTCCGCGTTTGAATTTATCGCGTACTCGTTATACACGTACGTCTCCACGCGATATTTGTTAAATGCGCGACGAATTTCTCGATGAGAACTGATAAGCATTTTTTTTATCGCTGTGACGCAGTCAAATGCGCTCTGCTATCGGTTATTATCGGCGCACATGATGTTCGTACCGCGGCGGAAGCGTATTCGGAACGCGTGCTTCCTGTTTAGACAATTTGCGTGTCATAACTCGTAACTGGTTGATTATTCGAGATATATTATTATATTATGACATTATTACCTCCTTGTCGTATATTATTATATAATATAATAACGGATACATATATTAATATATTATTATATTAATATAATGAGATGTTATATAATAATTACTATTGTACGTGTGAATATTATAAGTCAAACATTGATATATCAAACTGCGAAGTCTCATCTCAAACCATGAGTCACCCGACAAAATGATATAAGATAATCTTGACGCGTCAGCTTATCCGTTCGCATACGTCAACGCCAACCGTAACCCGAATCAGAAATGCGAGAAGGAATATTTATATTTCTTCGCCTCAACTTGGATTTAATTCGGATCGATAGAATTTAAAAGGATTCCATGAGAATTTTATGAGAAATATAATTCATTTCTGATCGTATCCTGCGCGATTATAGTTTAGATTTTATTTGTCTCAAAAGGAGTTCCTCGTTTCTTTGGAGTAATATTTTGTATGGCATCTTGATAGAAAGTAACTTGGCAAAAAAAAAATCAGTTACGCAACTCACTCCTGTCGCGGCGCCGCGGCCGATGATATTGTTGCCGATCAGCAAATTCGCCTTCTGCACCAGATCGTTGTCCACTCGCACTATTTGCAGCTTTTTCGACATGATTAATTTTCCGACAGATAGGTTACCGCGTCACGGGGGACATTTCGAGACTATTCGCTGGAAAAATTTGTCGTTTTGACAAGAGAAGACTGCAGCAGCCTGACAAGGATTCACGACGGGCCAACTTCGGACGCAGTTGTGACCGTGACTGCATAATTATGAATAATTCTCATCTAACACGCTCTATATTCGCATGTTTTTAATACAAAAAAATCTATATTCTAATTTTAAGTTTTACGAGTTCTTCTCGTGGCGAAGAGAAAACTTGTCAATTTTCTCTTCTCCGCTACGTCGGATTCCAACAGATTCAAAATCAACGAAACAAAAGTAGAACACTCCGTATTTACAGTCGCATTTGCTAATTGGGTTTTTTTTCAGAGAACAAAGATTTAATTCCCAAGATAATCGCGTAGAAGAGGAATGCATTCTAGGGGGGGGGGGGGACAACCGAATGCAGGGTAAAGAGTTATACAAGCGTTTAACAATGAAATGTCTTTTTTCATTTACAATTACAAAGAATGTACACGCTTATAAACAAACAAAGAGAAATGCGCCGAGAAGTTACAGTACAGATCTGACGCGATGCCATGAAGCTCTTTGCGTGGAAAGGTCTCATAAAAAAACTGCCGGAGAGATGCTAGACTCGGTTTACTCGTCGGTGTGTTGAGGATGTTACGATCAGCTGGACCAGTCGCCGCTATACCATATATATGTGTATATCCGAATTAAGCACGCTCTCACGCGATCGCGGTCGCAATTTTCTTTTTTTCTTTTTTACATCCCTTCGTCGTCTCCCTCCCTCTGCGAAATTGCGGATAATAACGCGCAATTTTGCGTCGACCGGCCGTACAGTGTGTAATTGTCGTTTAACGTTTTGTACATAATCCGATATCCCGGGGGACGCGGGAACAACCGAGAAAGTCATCCCGCAGGCGTGAAAGCGGAAGGAAGTGTCGTGTGGTAAAATATGGAACATCTGTCCTCCTATTTCCAAGCCGCGAAATGACGCTGGTTGATCCGAGCTCGAAGTAAATCAAACAGGTATTCTGTCGCCGCCCAAAAATGCCCCTGACAAAAGATGTATAGTACCAGGGAACGTCTTTCTTTGCGCCTGCAAGCGCCATTTCTTCCAGTAGAAATAAAGGTACCAGGGCGCGGAAAAAAATGTTTTTGTCCTGAGATATTACAATATTTTAACAGAAATTTTTCAGGATATAAAAGAATAATACGTGCATCGTAGTTCTTCAAAGTGATCGTTTTAGATGCGTTTCATCAATTTGGGTAACGAACCACGCGCCTCCTGTTAGCGGCACTTTGGGAGGCGAAGTCGTATTAAATCGTTGGCGAGTGTCACCTGTGACTCATTACAGAACGGCGCGACTCATTAACGTGATTTACAGGGTCGCGATTATTCGCGTTATTTTCGTCTCGATGCGTCGGCGAGAGAAGTTTCCTGTTCTTTACGCGATGACGAGAGCGTCGTTGCGGGTCCGAGAGAAACCCAGTGTCGAGACGGTTCCGCCGATCGCGTCTGAAGTCAATTAAATACAGACATATCTCGTCTATCTTAGGTAGACCCCCGAATGAGAACTCGACCATACCCGGATGCCCGGAAGATACGAAATCGCAAGGCCCTCCGAGTCGCTTTGAACACACATTGTTAAAGTCCGTCCCTTCACGCACGCGTCCACGCATGCAGAATCCGAAAACCCATTCAGCCTCGTTGAACGAGCGAGCTTCTCGTCCGTCCTGTGCAGAAACCAAAGACGCGCTCCCCATCCGGGGAATCCGTCGTCGATCGCGGAATCTCGCCGTTTAGCTTACGAAATAGGAACTTTGTAGATCGCGGTTCTTTTCCGCGAAGGAGGATGAACTTGAAGGAATCGGTAGATTTCTTATGAATTTTTTATCCTCTACCTCGGAAGTCCCGACTGTCGAGTCTTCCCCACCAAGTAACATGCAATTTACATGTTAGTTAGAATTTCTTTCTCAACAATGTAAATATAATACATTTGTTGAGTAGGAAATTATAACTAACATATTTATTTGCTGGTTCTGTTCTCTTCCATTTTGATCCTCTCGCTGGGCAAGATAAGAGACGAAAAAAAAAAATGGACTCTTTATATACAGCTCATTAAGATATGTTACATAAACATTTCGTTTCTGCGTAGCCCGATTAATACGTCGTATCCACTTGACCAGTATTGAAAGATCTCCGAGAGATTAGATGCGATCGAACACGCGGATCTCTCCGTCGACTCGCTCAAGTTCACCCGTCCCTTTCCTCGCAGAATCGTTAGATGAATAGTAGGTCTGGTGTGTCGCAGGCCGGCTTCGTTTGTTGCCTATAGTAAAGTAAGAAAACTAATCAGCGGGTTACGTGTTGTCCCGCAAGTCCGATCGTCCGTTTCGGTGCACGGCGGAGTGATCTTTGGAAGTGATCTTTGTCGATTTTTTGAGTTAATTTGTCGTCATGTAGTAGCACACATATCACAGCATACCTTAACGAGCTCGCGCTT